>JAJAGP010003439.1:0-73856 GCA_025084515.1 Ancistrus triradiatus
GTGGGAACTTCTATTTGTTGTGTCAAGCATTGGAGGAGGAGTTCTCCAATCCTCTCACACAGACAGGACTGGCCACAGCTCTATCAGTCAAACAGGGTAGGCAGGAGTCCCCACAGGCCTATTATCATCGTTTGCGCCAAGCCTATTTTGGCTTCAGCAATCAACCTGGCATTGAACTTCAAATCATTGTTTGTCCAAAACCTCCATCCTACTACCAGTTACTATCTAGGCGTCTCAGCTTGCCCACGCACGTTAAACAGTAGAGAATTGTGCGACTTAGCAATAAAGGGGTTTGTTAAATATCAGCAAACTGCCCATAAGCAGGTAGACTCTCCTAGCATGCTAAGTATTGATTCCACCCTTGTACCTTTAAAACCGAAGGGAACCAGTCCAGCACAGGACTCCAATCAAGCCCAGGGCTCGAACCAGGGACCAGGAATCTCTCGGTCCCCACAAAACCATAGGCGTCGCAGGTATCCCAAACAACAGTGGTCAGAGTGTAATCAAGACCGTGCCAATTAGAACACCGGTCAGCATTCCCTAAGGTATCGCCACAATCGGTCTCCTCCCGATCAAAGCAAAGTTGGACGTGCCTCGTGGTCCAATCGTCCCTGGGGTAACCCAAGACGACCTTTATTTCCTCGGTACACTACTGAGAACAGGGTTAGAACAAACCCGAGCCAAGAAAAAGGCTACAGCAAAAAGAGTAGGGCAGAAAACAAATCTAAAATGGTCAAAATCAGTCAGGAAGACTTAGCAGCCCTTAAAAGAATGGTAGATAATCTGTGCCAAATTGATAGCCAGGAAGCAGATCTGTCCTCCCTCACCTCTGCTCCCCCTTAATCACCTGTCCAGCCTTTAAGCCATGTTGAAACAAAGGAGGATTGCTCCTCCGGGTCTGATGGGAATAAACCTGCAGTACCAGGTCTCACACAGACCCCTGCCATACAGGTGGATATACCTGATCAGCCATCACAGGGGGGTGAGAAACCGATTCCCCTTAGTGCTGTGTTAGTAGTCCAGTCGGACCTCAAGGGAAACGATCTTCAGGAAGATGGGCCAGCCACCCCTGAAGAACCGTCTTATCACAAATTCCTAGGTCACTTAACTGAGAAGGGCGTTGCACGAAAATGTTATATTTCTACCACCCTCGAGCATGGCGTCACACATGATGCTATTTTAGACACGGCATCTGACATCATCTTAATGTCAGCGAACCTTTTCAATCGGGTGAGGGCTACAGCCCACCAAGCTAACCGAGAACTGTAGTTACACACCTGCTCTCTCAACATCCAGCCATACTCTCACACTGGCGTTACTGTACGGTCAATGGCCCTGGTCAACCTCACTATTGGACCAATGAGTGTGATTCACCCCATACATGTGTCCCCGCTTGAAAATGTCCCGCTTCTCCTCGGCAAAGATCTCCTAAACCGATTCGAACCCTTAATTGACTTTAAGCGTTTAAAATTTTGGGCCCAGGTCCGCAAACCTCTGCCCATTTCTTACCCACTTGGTGTGGGATCGCAATGTCATGTAACCAGAACTACTAGTCTTACACCTAATAGTTCGTTGAGCGTACAGGGTATGATTGATGATGAACAATGGGAGTCGTCTGACTTTCCGTCAGAGCCTTCCTGGCCCCCGGGCAAGCCACTGGAACGAGATACCTTCTTGTGTTCTCTGACAAACAAAAATCGATTCAGGGGGGTCAATGTCAGCACCGCCTGAACTAAATAGGAAAACGAACCCTGAACTTGAACCTCAAATCGAGTTAGTACCAAACGAAACTGACACCCTACAAAGTGATCAAGAGCGCGAGAAACACAGGGAGATCCTTATCAAGTATCGCAACTCTCTCACTCAAAATTCCTTAGACTATGGACTAACCACACGTCCCGTTTATGTGCGTCTGTACAAAATTCCATTAGCATCGTATGAGCCAGTGCAGGAAATCATTGACAATCGTTCGGAAAAGGGTTTGAAAAAGGGCATCATCCGACCCTGGAATAACACCTGCCCCGCTCCAATCTGGCCAGTGGTAAAGCCTCATGACGCATGGCGATTACTGATTGACTACCTTTACCTTAGTGGGGGGTACCCCAAACAACCTCCATTGTTAGGGGACCCCCTCCTCATAGAGTTTGGATTACGATCCTACCCATTACCAACATTCGCTGATTATTGGTCGGTTGTCCTTTTGGCTTTGGCAATTAGTATTGGTCTATATCTCATAACCTGCAGAGCTACATACCTGTACATCAGACGCACCGAAGAGTTGCAAGGCAAGACAAGTGTCTACTCAGACAAATACCAGTAACGTTCAATAAGCCCTAAAGAGGGTTTTCAACTGTCCTTCTAGAACTACAAGAATAACCTTCTATGTGATGCTACACTCCACTCACCTAGGTCAAATTTAGGTGCCACATTCACATTACATTCTTTCTCGAAACATCAGGGGGGGACCCAGATTAAGACATAAAAGTGGTATTGCTTGCTTGTCACCTGTCATCCACAGCTATCATCGCCTGAAGATGGACGAAGTCTGCTGTAACACCAACTTCATCCACAGGGGGGAATGTAGCGTTAATAGCTGGATTAAAGTTTCCCCAACTCTCTATACCCTCTGGTTAACCCTTTGTCAAGCCATAAACTCTGTGCCTCTTTGAATGCAAAAGCTCACCATCTGGACAGAATCTTACCCCACCAAGTATGACTCCATCAACGGTTTGAACTCTTTCTCAAACAACGAAATTGGAGTCTGTTAACAGCCTACACCCTTCGCATTTCCAATCATAAACTAAGTCCATGTGTCAACCTTAAAAGGGGGTTTCAACGGTCCAGGCAACTAAGTTCCTCAACTTTCTCTCCAACTGTTACTTTTACGACCCTTTCTCGCATTCGGCTGGCGCCAGAAAGACAGCGCTGAAATTACGACACCAAGAAACTATCAGCTTTTGTTCTAAGAGACAAACTTTAGTAATGGTATTAAACTTTTGTTGGGAACAGATTACCTTTGCCTGAAACTCTCAATTAGATAACCCATGATATTTGCTTCATAATAAGTCTAAACACACCTATATGTACTTCACTATTCCATACAAAGAATGGATCAGGGATATTTTTCCTCCTCTCATATATAATCATATATATATATGTATGTTACTGATTTGTCATGTATTTTCATCTCTACTTGGTTAATGTTTTAGTATAATGATCATTTTTATACATAATATGGTCCTGTTGTGCTATACTAATGGTTATAGACAAACAGCGGTTATTTCTAATCATATGTATCGATCGCTCGGGTTTAATACTGGTTCATACTTATAAAAGAACAGAAATGAAGTTGTTATTTAGAATGTACTGTTTCCTACATCTTGTTTCGATCGTATTATTACTTGTTTAAGGAATAGAAAATGTATGTGCTGTAGTTAGAATGATTTAACAATGTTCTAGGTTATCAATTCAAGGTGCCTTTGATCATCTGAACCTTACAACGAAGTCTGCATCTAAACTTGTAACTTTGAGGATTTTTGGTTATTATGTGATACTTTTATCACTTTAGATATGTAGGAATATTTAATTATGTGTCTCCAAGTTAGAATGGTCTGTAACCATGGTGAAATAAGACAACAACATAGGAGGGATTTAAATGATGAGTCAGCTCTCATGGCTAAGTAAGGGCACTCCTTATCCCGCCTCCAGCCGCTTACGAATCGAACATTCAAAAGCAACACGGCACTACCGCGTGTGACTAGCTTCAAGTCCTCCGTGTGTTTGTTTTGTTCTTCTTTGTTCTCAAGTCTTTTCTTGTCTTTTAAATTTGCAGCTTTTTTTTCTTTTTGTCAGCCGTTTTATTTGTTTTTGCTCAAGTATTCGCGTTTATTTTAAGTTTCCTGTGCCCAGCAGTCTTAAGTAGTTCGGTATTGCCGAATTAGAAGATAGTTGAAAGACCAGCCAGCCAAGATCTACTTCACGCTCTGCCATTCTCGTACCATACAAGTTTTCCAAGTTTTTGTTGAAGCTCGTGGTGTTAGAAACGCGTCAACTCCACCTTTATCTGTGGCCAAGATGGATCCTGAGTTGTACGCACGCAAAACGTCAAGTAATCGTGAAGCCTGCAGCCTAAACTGGGAAGTGAGCCGTTTCCAGTCACTTCAAGTCAACATGGTCAAACCATCGGCAAGAAACCAAAAAGCTAAGCCGCTAAAAGAGGCCTTTTCGGAGCGACGGTAGGCATCGAAAGACGGACGCCAACACTCCCCAAAATCATGCCTTTTGGGACGGCCGGGTCAGGGTTGAATGCCCCAAACCACTCGAGTGACCTTCCAAGCGAGTACCTTTTATGGCTTTTCTGGGCCCCTGATTCTCGTACTTTGCGTTTGATCTTAAAACCACGCTTCAACATAGACTTATCCACGCCTAAGTAGCTTCTACCATACTATTCACATTCAACGTAATTAGGGTTACCAGTAACATTGCAACGTTGGTAATTATTGCGCGACCGATAAGTTACATAGAGTCATCTTGGCTTCTGATTTTTAATTACTGTGATATGTACGCTTGCCATTATTCCCCGTTTCTCATACTGTGATATATACATGTTCACAGTCATTTTATGATTTTAACTCTGTGATACACTCGTTATTACATCAGATAGTCTGTTGGTTTTGCAATTAATAAACTTGTTTGTAAACCTTTTTGAACTTACCGCTTGGTGTGTGAGAGTTTCATTCAACAAGGTCGCGAAAAATACTTTGAATTCACTATTCAGACCTAGACTGATCAATTTCTCTTCTCTATTTTCAACTGGTTTCCGGATCTACCAGTCATAACGATCCGGTGGTGCCCCGTTTTTTAATTAATTAAAATTAATCCAATTAAAGTGTAGTCTTAGGTTTGCTACAGTAGTGTAGCGGTTAAGGTACTGGACTATGGACCAGAAAGGGTTCAAATCCCAGCTCTGCAAAGCTGCTGCTGTTTGTTTCTTGAGCAAGGCTCTTAACCCACAACTGTTTGTGTTGTAAGACTGTTTGTTGGCAAGTCCCTCTGGATATGGGTGTCTGCAAAAAGACTAAAAGTAATGACATTAATGTATTTCTATTAAATTTAAGCTGTTAAAGCCTTTTTTTTAGCAGAGTACCTTGCTAGAGATTTAGATTTATGTATTATACTAAATATGAACTTCAGATTAAAAAAAGTTGCGAAGTATGTAAAATGCAAATAAAAACCAGAAAGTCATTTGTAAAGCCTCTTTTACAAGCACAAACTCAAACACTTTCCACTTTGTTTCAGTCCATCTCAGAGTTCAAGCACAGAGAAGAAGGGCAATGAACTGTGTTTACTGACGGTGGTTTTCTGAAGTATCCTTGAGCCCATGTGGTTATTTAAATTATAGAGGAATGTTAGTTTTTAATGCAATTTCATCTGAGGGTTTGAAGGTCACATTCATTTAATACTGGACCTTAGGCTTGCCCTTTACGAACAGAGATTCCTCATATTCACTGAATCTTTTAATAATAATATGTGCAATACATCCTGAGAAACCTCAATTCTGTGCAATTGTGCAATAACAAATGTTGTTTGAAAACATATTCCTTCCTGCATAGTGGTGAGCCTTGTCCCATTCATGCTTGTAAACAACCAGTCCTTTTATTGATGCTCCTTTTAACCCAATAATGAAACAATAGCTTCCAATTCACATGTTTACCTGTGGCATATTCCAAACATGTTTGTTGAAAATTCACAACCTTCCCAGTCTTACACTGCCCTTTTCCCAACTTTTTTGGAACCTGTTGTTGGCGTGAAATTTGGAATTAACATGTATTTGCAAACATCAGTAAATCTGATAAGATAAACCATTAAATAATAGTTCTACTGTACTGTATACAATTAAATATACTGTAGGGTAAAAGCATTGTAAAGGCAAAGGTTACATACTGTTATTTTTTTATTGAGATCTGTGTTGAAGTATGTGATGGATTTCAGTCTGGATTTTTCTTAGTTGGGCAGAGCAAAATGTAGCAGCTTATCTTTCTTTTCTCCATTGATAGGTTCCACAGGATTTAGTCGAGCAGAGGAAGCGCATCTATTACTGCAGTGGCTGCAGTAACTACCTGCCCTCCACTGACTTTGCCCTGACAGTTAATGCCCGTGTGGTGGGTGTTTGTCGCCGCTGCAAAGATCTGGACAGTGAAGCTCGGCACAGAGAAGACTTCTCCCATTACAAAGCCATGTTAAAACGCCTACGCAAGAGTGAGACAGAATGCAGCCCAGACGCTAAGATCCCTTACATCCTGCAGGTAGACATATAAACACTATTATAATTCCATCATTAGCATAAATCTAATGTCATAGTCTGGGGAATTGGACAAAAAGCATTATATATCATGGTCCAAGAAGGGTGCCTTATTGGCTGGTTTCTTTGCAGGTGGTTTTCCGAGTGTATAATGATTTTTGTGCCAGTGCCAGTGTGTGGGCTTGTGTATGTCCATTAGGAGCAGGATTTGCAGTATCTAGTCGATGTGGTATGGAGAGCACAGTCTGCACAGAGTTCCTGTAATGACCTGCATAACCTGGTGATGGTGTGCTGGGACAAGCTCTTTGAGTGGAGCCCATGGAACTGCATCTTGCTCACCAAGGATGAGGCGACCGCACACCTCAAAGTCAAAAACATAGAGAAGGTAGGCTGCACACACAAAAGACATTTAAGTTTTTATATTGTTATACATTTAAGAAGATTATTAACCATGTTTGGTATTACTTTCTCATCACAAACAATGCTATAATTGAATAGAATATAATTAGTAGAAACACATTTTGAGTATGTTACTAATATTTGATCGTGCGTCCTCTTCAACTCATCACTGAGTTCCCCATTGTAAATGTGACTAAGTCAAGTCATATTTATTTCTATAGCACTTTTTACAATGGAGCACTGTCTCAAAGCAGCTTTTTTATTATCTATAAATATATTTTTTTATTTTTTTTATATTATCTACTAATATCTAAGGCCAATCCTTAATTTGAGCAAGTCTAGGGTGACAGTGGCAAGGAAAATCTCCCTAAACATTATAAAGCCATCACTTTAATTCATATATTGTATACTGTGGTGCTTGATAGTGTGTGAAGCCTTTAGAATTGTCTATGGTTCTACATCAATATAAGTCAGTTCATGGACAGATATCCTGACATTTTCCTATAGAATTTTTGGTATTATTCATAATTCAGTGTTTCATCAATGATGGCAAGCTGCTCTCATCCAGATACAACAAAACAGGCCAAAACGATGAGACTTCCACCACCATGTCTCACAGAAGGTCCTTATGCTATAATGCAGTGTTTTCTTTCTCCAGACATAACACTTCTCATTTAACTCAAAAATCTCAATTTAATTTTAATCTTTTCTAATCTTTTCTAATCTTTAATCTTTTTTAATCTTTAATTTTTAATCTTTTCATCTTTCTGCAAAATGTTTTCCAGTAGCCTTCTGGATTGTCTATGTGCCATGGGAGGGCCATCAGTGTTCTTTTTGGAGAGCAGTGGCTTTCTCCTTGCAACCTTGCCATACACACCATTGTTGTTCAGTGTCCTCCTGATGGTGAACTCAAACATTAACATTGGCCAATATAATAGAGGCCTTCAGTTGCTTAGAAGTTACCCTGGGTTCCTTGTTACCTTGCGGACTATTAAATATCTTCCTTTTGGAGTGATCTTTGTCAACAGTATCAGTTATCTTGAAATTCCTCAGTTTGTTTACAATCTGAGTGTGGAGTCCAAACTCTTTAGATATAGTTTTGCAACCTTTTCCAGCCTGATGAGCATCAACAACTCTTTTTCGTGCCATGATACAGATCCACAAATGTGTTGTGAAGATCAGACTTTGATAGATCCTTCTTCTTTAAATACAGCAGTGTGTCCTCTCACACCTGACTGAAACAACTTACTCTAATTTCCCCTTCAAAGTAACGGCTAATCCTAGAGTTACACATACATTTGCCACTAATTTATTCATTTACATTTTTATTCATTAAATGAATTCATTCACTTCATTTCAATACAAACACTGCAGTGTATCTGGGTGTGTTCTCTGTGTTCTGAGCTTGAAGTGTGTCTGTACATGTGGATTAACTGCACTGTCACATGTAGACTATGCTCTGACACAGAACAGCTGTATTCTGTGGTTTCTGCTGGCCATTAAATAGTCAAATCAACTTGTCCATATCCAGAAACTTGCCACTCACAGATATGTAATGTTGGATATTGTATGCAATAGTTAATATTGTAATATACGCAGAAACATACAATAATTTCTAAGGTTCACAAACTTTCAAGCACCACTGTATTTCTGGCAGCTTGCCTCAGAGCGACAGGAGCTACCTGTTGTAATTACAAAATGTATACTATAATAACTTGTTGTAGTCATGTCAGGTGTAAAATACTTCCATATTGCTGGGCACCTTCAAAATAGTCATAATTCTTCATAAGTGGGCCTCAAAAGAATACATGTTGGAGTGCGGTCATTACAACTAGGGTTGGGTTATCGAAACCCAGTTCTGTTTTCGAAACTGGTTCCAAACTTCCAAGAACCGGGTACCCATTAAGAAAATGGAATTTCGATTCCACATCATCAGTTCCTACTAACGCATTTCATGCTTCAAATACACGACCGCGATTATAGCAGTAATATAGCAGTCTCTAAGCTGACACTTATCTGCCAGGAATGGTGTGTCATGTAATCATGTATGTCACATAGTTTTGTTTTGATATACTCCGCAGGAGCATTAGTGGCTGATGACACTCAAAAGCGCTCAATGGTTTAGCTCCATTTTGAGAGAAATCTAAAAGTCGAAATGCAATATGTATGAAAAGTTGATCTGTTGTAAAGACGTGGCACAACATCTTAGGCACCAGCACGATATTGAGCTTCGGCAGTGTAACATGTATGACATTCTGCAGTCTCCATACTGGAATGCTTCCTAAGTCGGCAGAGTCTAAAAGAGGAAACGTGAGCAAAGCTTAAAGTGGTTGAATGTCCTAAAACAATGACCAAATAAAACCTGCCTTCTCTCAATTACTACTGGTGATTATCTCTACTGCTGAAATGACGAAAGATGTGATCCAGACTTTTTTCTTTCCATTGAGTAAAATTCTTAATGTAAAAATGACCACATTTTCACTTTCTCTTTGGACCACATGTTCATTATTTCAGCTGTAGATATTACTTATGAACAGTAGTAAGTGATAGACATTTGGTGTTCCCAAGTCCCTGCTTTAGTACAGTCAGTCATGTTAAGCATTTTACTTTTAAATGGGTAGAACAAGCTTAACTTAAAAATGATTACTTTTGAAGTTGACATATATTATTTATACCTAAACATCTAGCACATTTTTTCACCATTTAGAATTGAAACTTGGAATTGATACGAACTGAAATCGAAAAGCAGAATCAGAATTGATAAAATGCATACGACACCAAAGCCTAATTACAACTAGCACAAGTACCATTTTATTCTAGGCATAGACTTACTGTTTTGTTATCATGCAGCTAATGAAAACAATATTCCTATATTACTAAAATAAGACCAGAATCTTAGAAGAAATGGGAGCCAGCAGTGTGCTACTGTCCATAAATGAATGCAGCAGTTACAGAAGGTGCAAATTGTGAGGTTAACCTTTTTTGTTTAATGATAATCTTTTGAGATACATAAGCCTCTGCCTTGTGCCTATGAATGAGTAAGACGTGCGGCTTATGCAATGATCATGCTGACCTTTGGCCCATTTTAAAATTTGTCATCATTAAACTGAACAAATCAGTGAGAGTCAGAAAGGCATTTCAGTTTCATAACACTGTGGATCTTTGTTTAATAGACACACACATAACATCCATGCATCCAGTATATCTGATGCCGTACATTACTCCATAACAGATGGCTAAATACTTGATAGAAAACACCTTCGATTTGCACCGGTCATCAATATTAAAATAAATAGTTTAGGTTACATTTTTAAAAATATGTTTGATACATATGCCACTGACTAAAGCATCAGACCATGAGCTCGGCTTGTCTAGTTACTAAAAGGAACAGAATGTGGTGAGAGAAAAACATGATTGATGGTAATCCTGCAGTGAGAATGTTGAGACAGTTTATATCCAGTTGAGTTTATTTAGTCTTTTTTTTTTTCAAAAATGTCTGTAGGTTAGTGTCAGAAGAAATTCTAAATGAATCTGTATCATTATATACAAATCAATATCAAGTCAAGAAAATATCTGGACAAAGGATAGGATTAATTAAGGAAATACAAGACTAATAAGTACCGTATTTTTCGGACCATAAAGCGCACCGGATTATAAGACGCAATATCAATGATCGGCTGCTAACGGATCTATGTTCATACATAAAGCGCACCGGGTTATAAGGTGCATGAAATGAAACAAAACTCGTAAGTTCCCTCAGAAGCTCAGTTTGGTCTTTACCTGGCGCAGGGCGTCTTCTTGCTTCCTCCACTTCCGTACCATTGATTCGTTAATGTTGAATTCTCTCACAGCTGCTCTATGTCATGTTGTACTGCGTGACTGATAGCGTTGGGTTTGAAATCCGCTTCGAAAATGAATGAATGAATGCACGTACCCTAATGCTGAAGCACATACCGTATTACTCTGCGATGCTGCGCACTACGGTGGCCGTGAGCTTCGTAACTTACCAAGGCCGTGCTAAAACATTTTGACAGATTTATGAGCGCTGTGTACCATCTACAATCGGTTCTAGGTCAGAAAGCACAACCAGAATTAATTCATACATTAGACGCACCGCATTTTAAGGCGCACTGTCGATTTTTGGTCCGAAAAATACGGTATATGCAGAAATGATCATCATTACTTTTAGTGAGTGAGAACTAAAGCTAAGCTCCAATAAACTAGCTAAAATCAAATGAAGTAGCCCATATCCAGGGTCTTGGATCTCCAGCTCTCTATGCTAAGCACTCGGAACATCTTGATTCTCATGTTTATCATCTGCTGAGAAAACAACTTTAAAAGATCTCTAAATGATCTCTGTTTCTTTGGTTTAATATGAAGTACTTTATTATTATTATTATTATTATTATTATTATTATTATTATTATTATTATTGTCAGATTGTTGGTGATATTATAATTTATGAGTTAATATTTTCATTATTATTATATATTATGCACTGTAGAGGGAGAAATATGCAAATCACTTCCAATCTTCTTTGAGGAAGATTAGATTAGATGAGTTTTTTAATGTTTCAATAATTTTCTCACACATTTATTGACAAACTGGAGATCCCCTGCCCACCTTTGCTCCTCAGACTTGCTCCTGTACCAAATCATGATTATAATCAGTGCATTGATTTTTGTTTTGTATTCATTTTCCATACTGTCCAACTTGGTGTTGTAGTTTCATACCAGCATGTAGCACATTTCCACAGAAAAGTCCTAGACAGAAAGTGTGTTTGCTGGTGATGGACAGCATAACATTCTTTGAAAGGGCAACGTGTCCAGAGACATGTTTGATCAAAAACAGTGCATAGCATCAGGCTCAGAGGATTAAACACACACAGCAGCGGTAGAATAGCCTGCCACAGGAGCAGAACTCAAAGGCAAACTAAAGGCACACACAGCATAGATATCTAAGAAAGAAATAGAGTATGGAACTGTAGCATGCACCGTGGGAGACCGGTCTTGGATAGACTACTGAACAAAATGTACCACTAATTGCAAAAGACATGATAAAAAAAGCACTGTAAATGACATTATTTGGTAAAAAGAGTGTTTAATGAAATGGGCCTAAACAATTTCATATTATTCACTGTGCTGTGATCCTTCTGGGAAATCAACCTTAATCATCAATGTTGTAGTTGGGTACTTAACCCTTTGAGTTTTGTGCTGCTTTTTTTTGTTTGTTAGTTTGTTTGTTTGTTTTTAAGTGCTTTTGATTTGGCCTATACATAAAACCTTTATATAAAATAATCCATCAAGTGTCTAGTATTATTTTATTCAGCACACCCTAACCAATATATAACACTCACAAAAACAGATAAATGCAAGACATACGCAGTGTATGCAAGATACTCAAATGAACAACTACTTAAGGAAAAAAATGAACAATGTAAAATAATATACAAGTCAACGCACCTTGATGCTGATGTTTCTCTGCTTCCTGCACACATTGTATGTGCAAGCTTCGTGTCTATGTGTCAGTTTTCTTCCCAAATCTGAGATTTCCCCCTTCCATAATGCTAAGCCAATTAAGCCATTTGAATCTGCAGAATCTCATGTTTGCCTTCATTTATGTACTTGACGAAATATAGCAAGGATATTCCAGCAGATACAGTGACTGTCCTGTGTCAGTTTAACAATCAAAACAAATAAACTTTACTTTCAAAAGAAGTTAGCTATGTTAGTTAGAATAGTGCCATTTATTTATTTTAAAAAGAAGACGTGTAATCATGCAAACATGACCTGCTATCACTAATAGTTAAAATGAATCAAATATCCTTTGGACTACTTAATCTCACTGTTTTATTTATTTATTTTTTTTATTTACTTCCGTGTAGATTAAACTCACTTAATACAATTATATAAAAAGGTAACCGTAGGTTTTTATTTTCCCTTTTATTACTAACAAAGCCAATTACGTCATTATTAACCTGTTATTTTTATTATCTTTATTAGTCATTATTTCAATGATATCTTTTATGTCTATATCTATTACAAGGACATGTTTGAAGTTATCTCAGTGGTATAGGCATCAATCATACGGCTTATAGATAAACTCACGAAATTAAAGAATAGACCATGCTCCAGTGACGTCAAGATGTAGTTAAGTGATCCATAAAAGTAGTACTCTGATTGCAAGTTCTTGTCCTGCACTTGTTTTCTAATCCATATACTTTTATTATCCAGCACTATAAGAACTGGGCTAATAACTAGAACAGAGATCACAGCAGTCACGGCAACAGAGGCACTGTCTGAGCTAGATGCTAGGAGAGTAACAAAGGATTAACAAAGCACAGGATTGGGATAAGACTGTCAATCTGTATGTCACTAAATTGAGATTTTCTTATTTGGGAAGGTGGATAGGCAGAAATAATGTACAATGTTTCCCATTGGTATTGACACACAATGGCATTATAGTGCATCGACACCCCAAGTCTGCATCACGTGACAAGCAGACTCAGTACTGAGACCCTGGCACAGCTCAAACTTCTAGAACAAACAAAATGATAAAGTCACGAAGTGCTTCATTAAGGTTCAAGAACATATGAATACAAAAGCTGGACTAAGTATCACGAGTCACGCTGACCCAGCCTTGTGACGCCAGAGGGCAGCGTCGACCCACGTTTCGGCCCTGGCATGCTCAGTCTGATGCATGAGTCAGCACTCGTTTGGCGCACCTGTTGGCTGGGCACCTGTTGGCTGGGCTATTTAAGTGCACGTTTGAGCCAGACAGGGGTCGTATCCTGACCCTACACATCCCTCACACGGCTTTTGCGTGCTTGCATTTTTTTTGTTGGCGCTTTGCGTGTTAGGGAGACTGGTAGATCAATCGCGTTTAGGCGGTAGGCCGTGTAGAGTCCAGGAGGCTCAAGGTTCGGTAGGGATTAGCGGCTAGGCTAGGGTCAGCAACCCCACGGCTATTGGCTTCCTCGCGCTTCCCCTCCTCCAGCCTTTGTTCATGCAAACCCATTTGGGCTCACTAGCCAAGTCAAGTCAAGTCAGATTTATTTATATAGCGCTTTTTACAATGGAGCATTGTCTCAAAGCAACTTTACAAGTTTAGATTATCTCCTAATAACTACGTCCAATCCCAAATTGAGCAAGCCTAGGGCGACAGTGGCAAGGAAAAACTCCCTGAGTTATAGGAAGAAACCTTAGGAGGAGCAAGACTCAAAAAGGGACCCAACCTCCTTGGGCGGCATAGATGATAAATCTAAGAGCGAAACTAAAGTCATGGAGTCAAAGTTCGAAGCCCCCTCCTCTCCACGATCGGGGAATTAGGGCCTTCCCATTTTTATCACATCCTCGAGTGATGCTGAACTGTGTTCAGTCTCGTCCCTCATGTTAGCAGATCTGTTTCATGCTCCATCTAGGCTTAGCCTCACGCTGCGGTGCGTCTTTTTCAAGCTTTGTCCAGACGGAGTACCGTGAATTGCCTCGCGCATGCACGTCCGTCTCACGCTCCGCTGTACGGAGTGCCGTGCTACACCTCGTGCAGCCATTGGGGATTGTAGAGTAATCCCTGAGGTATTTCTCACGCCACACCCTCTCTCTCTCTTTCACTTAGCAGCTTTAGGCGGCGCACGCGCAGCCTTTGAGAGAGATTTTTTGGAGAATTTTTGGAGCATTTTAATTTACCGCAGCGCAGTCTAGCACTGCAGGTAATTATTTCCTTTTTCCACATTTGATGTTCTCATTAATACCATGTTCCTGGTTTTGACTTTTTTTTGTGTGCCCTTAAAGGTTTCGGTTTTGCTTTCACTTTCGGTTTCTGTGGCTGATTGGAAAATAGCGTTAAGCGCGTACTCCCTCACGCCGCAGCCCAGGGTTTGATCCCCGGCCACATTCTTTTTGCTTTTGCTTATTCAGTTTCCAAGCGTTGCTTATTTCTTTTTGTTTATTTATATTTTGGTTAACCCCTTCCATCTGGAGCTAACTGCACTTCCTAAAACCCCTTCTTATTTTTGTTTTCATGGTTCGCTGGCTGTTTATCATGGCAAACCGTAACACCAAGACTGATGCAAAAGACCTGATTCCTGGAAATTGAAATACAGCTTTATAGGTTTTGTTTGGATATTCTCAGAACATGCAAAGAAGGGAAGCAATTACTCATGTCTTGTGAAATCAAACTTTTTTTTAAACAATTTGAATGTCAGTGATTTTTCATCTGAGTTTATTGCAGTGTATGGGATCTGTTAATCTCAATAATTTTGTGTACAGCAATAAGAACACTATTTTTCTCTTATAGAATAAGAACTAAAGACCCCCATTATAACTTTATGAAATAGTAAACTCTTTCACAACTTTTGCAGGCTTATGGCGTGGTATTTATCCGCAACATCAAGCACAAACACACTCTGGCCCGGAGGTACTTCTCCCAGATCCCTGTGATGGCTGAATATCTCCATGATGTCAACTCATGACCTTCTGCTCACAACAACATTGTAGTCACCAAACACACTACTGTAATCACATTGCACTAATAATCAGTTCACATCAGTTGTAATGGACCTTTAAATACTTTCCAGCATGAAATAAAGCTATCGTGATTCATTTTCACTGGAACTGTTTTTTAATAAAGGCCAAACAGGTTATTTCTACATAAAAAAAGATAATTTAAATAAGTTGATTATTTAGATAAGTTGAAATAAGATGAATTGTTAAATATGCAATAAGAAGAAAAAGTCAAGAATCTGCACTTGCTTCTCATTTATTGAACATGGAAAAAAGTAATGACTAAAGTGGATCATAATGGATAAGACCTTTCTTTGGGAGACATTTAGATTTTCTATTAGCGTGGAATTTCCCTTACCCTTCATTATAATGTGATACTCCTTCAGATAGCGGGTTATGGGACTGACATAATCCATATGTTATAATGCAGATTCAAATGGCATGAATTCATATAGTGGGGTTTGACAGTGTCTGCTAGTGCTTTTAAATGTATTTCCTCTTATAGGCCTACCTTTAATTTACAGATACAATACAGTGGGGCAAAAATGTATTTAGTCAGCCACTGATTGTTCAAGTTCTCCTACTTAGAAAGATGAGAGAGGTCTGTAATTTTCATCACAGCTACACTTCAACTATGAGAGACAAAATTAGATAAAAATCCAGGAAATTACACTGTAGGATTTTTAAAAAATTTAATTGTAAATTATGATGGAAAATAAGTATTTGGTCAATAACAAAAGATCAACTCGTTACTTTGTAACATAACCTTTGTTGGCAATGACAGAGGTCAAACGTTTCCTGTAAGTCTTCACCAGGTTGGCACACACTGTAGCTGGTATTTTGGCCCATTCCTCCATGCAGATCTCCTCTAGTGCAGTGATGTTTTGGGGCAACACGGACTTTCAACTCCTTCCAGAAATTTTCTGTGGGGCTGAGTTCTGGAGACTGGCTAGGCCACTCCAGGACCTTGAAATGCTTTTTACGGAGCCACTCCTTTGTTTCCTGAGCGGTGTGTTTGGGATCATTTTCATGCTGGAAGAACCAGCCATGTTCCATCTTCAATGCTCTCACTGATGGAAGGAGGTTTTGG
The DNA here is from genome assembly GCA_025084515.1 of Ancistrus triradiatus. Taxonomy (NCBI): domain Eukaryota; kingdom Metazoa; phylum Chordata; class Actinopteri; order Siluriformes; family Loricariidae; genus Ancistrus; species Ancistrus triradiatus. Next base: position 16,292 of record JAJAGP010003439.1, read on the forward strand.
CTTAAAATCTCACGATACATGGCCCCGTTCATTCTTCCCTTAACATGGACCAGTCGTCCTGTCCCCTCTGCAGAAAAACAGCCCCAGAGCATGATGTTTCCAACTCCATGCTTCACAGTAGGTATGGTGTTCTTGGGATGCAACTCAGCATTCTTCTTCCTCCAAAGATGACGAGTTCAGTTTTTATTGGACATGTACTGGCTTAAGCAGGGGGACATGCCTGGCACAGCAGGATCTGAGTCCCTCTCTGCGTAGTTTGCTACTGATGGTCTTGCTTGTTTGTGGGTGCCCAAATACGTATTTTCCACCATGATTTACAATTACATTCTTTAAAAATCCTACAATGTGATTTCCTGGATTATTTTTTCTCATTTTGTCTCTCATAGTTGAAGTGTAGCTATGATGAAAATTACAGACCTCACTCATCTTTCTAAGTAGGAGAACTTGCACAATCAGTGACTGACTAAATACTTGCCCCACTGTAGGTAATAATTGATGTTAAATTTATAAAGCATTTTCATTTCCCAATTTTTTTTTTACCATTCCATATATCTGACTTTTAATGGGAGTCTAACCAACCACAGGTTGTGCAGGTCCTGCTGCACTCATGTATTCCATTCTCTCATTTCAATCTTTTATTAGTTTTATCATGCATAGACTGGCATTATGCCAGTGATTGTATATTAACAATTTCTAACAGTTGCTACCTCATCAGCTTAGTTTATCTTGGTAGTGGTGAGACACGGATTATACAGTGGCCTCATATATGGCTGGGAAGTTTTATTACAGAATGTGACTGCAGCAGTCATTAGATGTGAAAATATAATCTTCTCAGATGGTCTATGGTGTAGCTTTACCAGCATTTGAATTCCAAAGAAATCCAGTTCTTGATATATTGATATACTGCACCTGTGAATAGGGTCCATATTTATTCTACCACTGACGCTACACACCAAAATGCTTTTTTCAAATGTAGAAGGATTATGGTAAAGAGGAAAATGGTATTAACACTTTTTTTGAAAGATAAAAGCATATTTCTTAAAAAGAGCATTTATAAGTACTGTCACTGGTACAAACAGATTAATTACCAGTAGACTATACAGTGGGGAAAAAAAGTATTTAGTCAGCCACTGGTTGTGCAAGTTCTTCTACTTAGAAAGATGAGAGTGGTTTGTAAGTTTCATCATAGGTACACTTCAACTATGAGAGACAAAATGAGAAAAAAATCCAGGAAATCACATTGTAGGATTTTTAAAGAATTTAATTGTAAATCATGGTAAAAATTAAGTATTTGGTCACCCACAAACAAGCAAGATTTCTGGCTCTCACAGACCTGTAACTTCTTCTTTAAGAAGCTCTTCTGTCCTCCACTCGTTACCTGTATTAATGGCACCAGTTTGACCACGTTATCTGAATAAAAGACACCTGTCCACAGCCTCAAACAGCCAGATTCCAAACTCAACCATGGCCAAGACCAAAGAGCTGTCGAAGGACACCAGGAAGAAAATTGTAGACCTGCACCAGGCTAGGAAGAGTGAATCTACAATTGGCAAGCAGGTTGGTGTGAATATATCAACTGTGGGAGCAATTGTAAGAAAATGGAAGACATACAAGACCATTGATAATCTCCCTCGATCTGGGGTCCCACGCAAGATCTCATCCTGTGGGGTAACAGTGATCATGAGAACGGTGAGAAAAAATCCCAGAACTACACGGAGGGACCTGATGAATGACCTGCAGAGAGCTGGGACCAAAGTAACAAAGGCTACCATCAGTAACACACTACGCCGAGAGGAACTCAGATCCTGCAGTGCCAGGCGTGTCCCCCTGCTTAAGCCAGTACATGTCCAGGCTCCTCTGACGTTTGCCAGAGAGCATATGGATGATCCAGAAGAGGATTGGCAGAATTTCATGTGGTCAGATGAAACCAAAATAGAACTTTTTGGTAAAAACTCAACTCGCTGTGTTTGGAGGAAGAAGAATTCTGAGTAGCATCCCCAAGAACACCATACCTACTGGGAAGCATGGGGGTGGAAACATCATGCTTTGGGGCTGTATTTCTGCAAAGGGGACAGGACGACTGATCCGTGTTAAGGAAGAATGAACGGGGCCATGTATCGTGAGATTTTAAACCTCCTTCCATCAGTGAGAGCATTGAAGGTGGAACGTGGCTGGGTCTTCCAGCATGACAATGATCCCAAACACACCGCTCGGGCAACAAAGGAGTGGCTCCGTAAAAAGCATTTCAAGGTCCTGGAGTGGCCTAGCCAGTCTCCAGACCTCAGCCCCATAGAAAATTTGTGGAGGGAGTTGAAAGTCCGTGTTGCCCCAAAACATCACTGCGCTAGAGGAGATCTGCATGAAGGAATGTGTCAAAATACCAGCTACAGTGTGTGCAAACCTGGTGAAGATTTTTGGAAATGTTTGACCTCTGTCATTGCCAACAGAGGTTATGTTACAAAGTATTGAGTTGAACTTTTGTTATTGACCAAATACTTATTTTCCACCGTGATTTACAATTAAATTATTTAAAAATCCTACAATGTGATTTCCTGGATTTGTTTTCCTCATTTTGTCTCTCATAGTTGAAGTGTACCTATGATGAAAATTACAGACCTCTCTCATCTTTCGAAATAAGAGAACTTGCACAATCAGTGGCTGACTAAATTTTTTGCCCCACTGTATGTCAATTGAATATTTTAACTCTTTACAGATACATTGTGCACCACTATTCTATGACACAACAGTTTCATTTGAAGCTGTTTACTTTGCAATAGTAGGAAGACAGATATTTAAAGTACGTGTTTTATTTGGCTGGCCAGTGATGTTAAATGAATAATATTAGCTTAGATTTGGAGATTAATGTTTGCTAATGATCTGATGTAGAAAATGCCATACGGCTCCCAGGAAGACCAGTGACTTATGCAGTTTCTTATTCTTCCATGAATATTATGTGTTAAGAATTATTGTCACGCTCGGCACAAGGAAGGGAGGCAGAGACAGACCTAAGTGCAAGTGCTTTATTACAGACAGACATGCTGAACACTGCATGCAGTCAAGATGAGCTACAGGGAGGCAGAAACCACCAGAAGCCACCAGAGCTTCCTCCATGGCAGTGAGCATTGGCCACAGGAGCTACAAGTGACGGAGCAGTGGCCACAATGATTTACTGTCCAAGAACTGCCTGTAAATGTAAAAGGAAACCCAGCATGCATTGTGTAATAGCATGCATCAATTGTTGCTTTGTGTTCATTGTTATTCTTTAACAGTTCTTCAGGAGCAAAGTGATCTTTGCTTTATGGGAAAAGCATGCCAGTACCAGCTGTTGTTTCTGAGTAGGGCAGTTGGTTCTCAGAAATGAATGAAAAGTCTACAAACTAAGCAAGTTACTGTTTGTTTGTACGAATACCATCCAGTCTGTTCTAGTATTCTAGAGGTTTCAGCTGATTTTGTGATTCACAGAACTCAAACCCACGATTTTTAATAGTTAACTACTCCTAGATGTTGGATTCAAATTTTCTTGGGTCAAATTAGTCACCACTCAGCTCAAAAGTCACATTTTTCCACTGAACACAGAGATATACTCAGAAGTAAACTATTCTGGGAGCTTGACACTAGCCAAGCAGATGTGTTAGCAGTTAGCTGCCAGTTTGCTACTTACATGTATTAGTTTCTAGGCTTTTCGGGCATTTTTAATATTTACAGTGTAAGAACACTTTTACTTGTCCTCCTTGTTGATTTTATCAGTTTTATTTACCATATAGATGCACATTGTAGTTCTACAATTACAGAGTGTAGTCCATCTGTTTCTCTACATACTACATATGTAGATTTCTACACTCTACATACTTTGTTAGATTTTTTTTTTTTACTCTGTTCTGTAATGGTCAGGACCCCCACAGATCAGGTACTATTTGGGTGGTGGATCATTCTCAGCACTGTAGTGACACTGATGTGATGGTAGTGTGTTATTGTGTGTTGTGCTGGTATAATTGGATCAGACACAGCAGTGCTGCTGGAGTTTTGAAACACTCCTCACTCACTGTGCACTCTAGTAGACACATGTACCATATTGCTCTATCTTGTAGATGTAAAGTCAGGGACAGTAGTTCCTCTGTTGTTGCAGAGTTTGTGTTAGTCATCCTAAAATCCTTCATCAGTGCTCACAGCATGCTGGTGGCTGGACATTTTTGGCTGGTTGACTATTTTCAGTTCATCAGTGATACCGAGTTGTTTAAAACTCCAGAAGCACTGCTGTGTCTGATCCACTCATACCAGCACAAACACTGCATTGCTGAGAATGATCCACCACCCAAATAGTACCTGATCTCCTTTGGGGATCCTGACCATTATAGAACAGAGTAAAGGGGACTAACAAAGCATGTAGAGAAACAGACGGTAGACCACATAAAGTTACAGAGTCAATAACTGCTGAGTTCCAAACTTTTCACTTTATTGGCATGGGTTTCCACATGGAGTGTCACATGGAGTGGTGTAAAGCAGGCAGCCACCGGACTCTGGAGCAGTGGAAACATGTCCTGTGCAGTGACGAATCACACTTCTCTATCTGGCAAGTCTGATGGACAAATCTGGATTTGGTGAATGCCAAGAGGATGTTACCTGCCTGACTGAGTTGTGCCAAGTGGAAAGTCGTGGGGTTGTATTTCAGGAGTTGGGCTCGGCCCCTTAATTCCACTGAAGGGAAATCTTAATGCTTTAACATACCAAGACATTTTGGACAATTGTATGATATCAACTTTGTGGGAACAGTTTGGGGAAGGCCCTTTTCTGTTCCAGCATGACTGCAACATCTTTGGGATGAACTAGAACGGAGATTGCAAGCCAGGCCCTCTGGTCCAACATCAGTTCCTGATCTCACAAATGCTTTTCTGGATGAATGGGCAAAAAGTCCCATAGGCACAGTCCAAAATCTTGTAGAAAGCCTTCCCAGGTGAGTGGAAGTTGTTATTGCTGCAAGGGGGGTGCCACCTACATATTAATGTCTATGGATTTAGAATGGGACAGAATATACTGTAAGCTCCTGTTAGTGTAATATGCAGTTGTCCAAATAATTTTGTTCCTATAGTGTATATTTTATGTGTTATTCTGTGTTATTTTAACTATTAAAAGGTGTACTTTAATATATTCTAAAAAGGCAGCAGTTTGCCGTTCACATTACGATAATTGTTACTTTATTTCATTGTTATACATCAGCTGTACAATGTAAAATGTAATACACACACACATACAGATATCTAATATACAGAACGTAGTAGTTTGTCTCATCCCTTTGCATGTCACTCAGGTCATTCCATGCTAGAGTAAATGACTTTAAGATTCTACGAATGTTAAAGCTTAATCTTTTGTGGAAATCATGCGGTGGCATCCATAACTCACATGTCTGTAACTTTGTAAATGTAGGTTAAAGGTGTCACTTGGGCAAAGCTCAGTCACTGGCTGCCTATTTAAGTCCCTTCACAGCTGATAAAGACGTAGAGTTTACACCATCCTGCCGAATAATGAGGCCCTTTGTTGGAGCACTATGGAGCTATCGGAATCTTCTCATCATCATTCTCACACCGCTGTTGCTGCTACCACTCCCTCTTGTCGTTAACACAGCGGTAAGTGTGGACATGCTTGCAGTAGGTGCTTAGAGGGATTTTAAGCAAAAAGTAAGGTAAATGTAAGTTTTAAAAAGGAACAGGTCGATAATTTACCAATAATAAACTACTTTTGGGTTGAAACCTCACATTTACACAGACGCAGCTCGCTAATTTATTTATTCGTATCTAATTCCGTTAATGTAGGATAATATGCAAACTCTAATATTGAACAATACCTATAAATGTTAAGAACGTAACGTAACCTGTCTGTACCCTATTACCCACTTTTGTATTATAAATATCAGTAAATTACAGCAGTAAATAGCAGGCAGGTGTTGATAAGTCTTAATCTTTGCCAAATTTTAACTTCTATTGTACGTTGTTATTGGCTTATTAAAAGAATACAAAAGTAATGAATACTTAGCCATTTATGGATTAACAACTTCTTTTATGACATGTGGTAAGACTCTGCATGTAGTTATCTTAGTAATATGTAACTACCTAATAAGCATGAATAACATTATAAAATATATAAGTAAATATGTCTTGATGCATGCTCAATAACCCAGGTAAGAAAATCCCAGAAGTTGAATCTGTTCATCTGGACATAGATTTTGTCGGAGAAACGTTTCGTCACTCATCTTAGTGACTTCTTCAGTCTCTGATGAGTGACAAAACGTTTCTCCGGCAAAATCTATGTCCACATGAACAGATTCAACTTCTGGGATATAAGTATATACATATATAAATGCTAGAATAGTCAAATACCTTCGTTTTCATGACGTATCAATTGCTACATTTATCATATTGGATATTTGTTTATTGAACCAAAAGCTATACATGTACATCAGCACTGCCAATGAATAGTTTAGAATACAACTCATTTTAGTATAGTGTACATATATGGCTTTCTGTGACCCAAAGGTGACCCTCAAGGAACACCGTGAGCTTTATAGGTATTACATGATTATTTATTACCTGAACATTGCCTGTTGTTAAGGCAGTAAAATAAGGGAACATTGCAATATTCTTGTTGTCTGTATTAAACATCCTGTCTACAGATTAATATTGCTTTGATTTTGTAACAACTATTTTTATTACTTTGTGACACTTGTTGGAGTTACATATTTCATGTGTTAATTATAAAGATAACATAAGAATCACTGGTATTCATGTCCATTAACTTCAGACATTATTTTTCAGTTCGATTACCGGTATTTTATACCTTATATGTGACATCCCTTAGGTGGCACAATGTGCGTTTACTCTGGTACTGATGGCAGTGTTCTGGATGACAGAAGCTTTGCCTCTGTCTGTGACTGCTCTTCTCCCAGCGCTGGTCTTCCCTCTCTTTGGCATCATGAAGTCTTCAGAGGTAACCTTTACTCATCGTTGAATATAGTTCTATGGAAACCATACTTGTAATTCACTATCACTGTGTAAACCGATCATGCATAACATTAAAATCACCTGCCTAATAATGTGCATGTGCCTGTTGTGCCTGACTCCTAAGACATTTGAAGGTGTCCTGTGGTATCTGGCACCAAGACAGTAGCAAGTTGTGAGGTAGGACCTCCATGTATCGAATTTATTTGTCCAGCAAATCCCACAAATGAATTGAGATCGGGGTATTAGGAGGCCAAGACAACACACTGAACTTTTTGTCATGTTCCTCAATCCATTCCTGAACTCCTTGTGAACCTGCTGAAAAAGAGGCCACTGTCATTAGGGAAGAGCATTGCCATGGATTTTATTTATTTATTTCTCTGTTTATTTAATGTCGTACCAGCATCAGTGGCTTTTCACAACATGAGCATGGTTAGAGCAACCAATTAACGGATGTCTTTGGAATGTGGGAGGAAACCGGAGTACCCGGCATAAACCCACATGAACACTGGAAGGACATGTAGACTCCTCAAAGGCAGAATCCAAGATTGGGATCAAACTGGATCTATGGAACAGTGAGGCGATTGCACTAACCATTTGTGCCATCGTGCCACCCCTTTAGCATGAAGGGGTGTATTTGGTCTGCAGTAATGCTTAGGTAGGTGGTACAAGTCAAAGTACACGAATGGCAAGACCCAAGGCAGAACATTGTTCAGATCATCACACTTTCAATCTTATTCACTTCACCTGTCAGTGCTTATAATGTTATGAATGATCAGTAAATATTGCATGTAATTGTCACAAAAAATACAAAAACTATGTGTGTATTACTGAGTGCACCATCTAACTCAGCACCTCCTCATACGCAGGTTGCAGGCATGTATTTTAAAGACTTTCATTTACTCCTGCTTGGGGTAATCTGTCTCGCGACCTCCATTGAGAAGTGGGCTCTTCACCGGCGAATTGCACTCAGACTGGTCACCCTGGTTGGAGTAAACCCTGGCATGTGAGTTTTCTTTATCTCACCCATCCTCTGTTCTCACTCTTTCTCCCCGTCAGGCAAATATTATATTAAGAACCAATTTGATGAGGCGCTGTTCTGCATAACACTCATGGACTCATTTGATGTTCAGTGACTGATTAAAACAAGAAAGTCTAGCATGAAATATCCTGCATATTACGATACAAACTTTGTGTGAATATTTATTAAGGAAAACCTTGTTTTATAATGTTTTGACCTACATCTTGCCTAGTTTTGCCGAGGAATCTTATCACTATGTCTTGCTCCAGGTTGATGTTGGGCTTCATGGTAGGCTGTGCTTTCCTCTCCATGTGGCTGAGCAACACCTCCACAGTGGCCATGGTGATGCCTATAGCAGAGGCAGTGATGCAGCAGGTCATGAGTGCAGAGAGCCAAGTCTGCGACAACCAGGAAAATGGATCAAACGGCATCTGCAATCCTGCACTCCAGGTGGAAGAAGGTCAGTGACTTAGACCAGTGTATATACCTCACTAACATGTCAATCAGCAGAAATGGACCACCACAGGATGGGTAACCCTAACCCTCATTCAAATTGTGTTTAATAAACATGGATGAATTAATTTCAAATGTAAAATAATGTTAATGTTACAGATGGTGAGAAGCAGAGTGAAGAAGACAGCGATGTTAAAGATGTTAAAGATGTGAAGAGGTGACCAGGATAAACGTTTTGTTTTTAACATTTGTTTGTTTTTGGGACTGTGGTAGCCTAGCGGGTAAGGTACTGGACTATGGACCAAAAGGTCCAGGGTTCAAATCCCCCCTCTGCCACTGTTGGGTCCTTGAGCAAGGCCCTTAACCCACGATTGCTTGGATTGTATCAATTGTAAGTCGCTCTGGATAAGGGCGTCTGCTAAATGCTGTAAATGTAAATGTAACATAAGAACATTTTGTAACTTTATCATAGCAATGATATAGACATTATTTCTTACAAATACTTTTTTCATCCATACAGCCCTGAACTAGAACCTAAGGAAGTGATTCTCACTGTCCCTGAGGAGGATCATGCCACAGAGGCGAGTATAACTCAGTACTTTTTTGCCTTACAAATGATTGCTTCTCTTGTGACTGGTTAATATGTGTTCTATGACTTCAGTTACATTTTGTAACTCTGTATAATTTTGTGCTAAACTATGTTTTGCCTCCATCCCTCAGGCTCTGCCAAATTCGCCATTACATTCAAACTATAGGACCCATCGAGACTACATGATGTGTAAAGGTTTGTGTCTGGGAATTGCCTACTCTGCAAATATTGGTGGACTGAGTACTCTGCTAGGGACATCCTCAAACCTCATCTTTCTTGAATATATCCATCAGTAAGTTATAAGACCTGCAGTTCAGACCTGTGTGTGGTTTGCATTTGTTTGCATCAATCCACAAACTGCATTTTTTTTCTCTTACAGGTTTTATCCAAATTGCAAGTCAATTAATTTTGGAAACTGGTTTATTTTCTCCCTGCCTGTTTGCTTCATTTTACTTTTTCTCTCATGGGTATGGTTGCACTGGCTGTTTCTGGGCTCCAAGTGAGTATTATTCCTCCAATTGTCTCAGTCCATTTATACATTCTATGTCTGTTATTTACTTTTCTTAAAACTCTTCATAAACACTCCTGTTTGCATCACTTTCAATTATAGTCTAAAATCATTGGCTTGTGACAACTGGTAATATGCGAGAGGGTAAATTGTTAGTAAATGTACTGTTATTATTTATTTCTTTTGGTTTTATTTAATTGTAATAAATATATACATATATAACCTTCTACATCTGCAAGGTTCTGCTAAGACTGATTTTTCCTTTTCACATTATATTTCCAACCACACAATGTGCGGCGACAAGGCTATTCCAGTTTTCACTGTGAATATCGTATTTGGACATTTGACACATATGATGAGTATCTTTTGCTGTCTCCCTAGTTTCCGCTACATGCTGCCTTCCAGAACAGGCCGCTCTGTGGGAGACAAGGCAGCAGCCAAACATATCAGAGATCAGTATAAAGCACTGGGTCGTTTGAGGTTAGGCACTGTAAATAACTTAAAATGTCTTCATTGTGCATCATTAACTATATTCCATTTAGAATGTATTAAAGCACATTTCTTTGCTGAATTTGTTGTACTGCTATTCATAACCATGCTTAAACTGAAATTCAGTTTAATATATATACATTTAACGGACAGAATTCATTTTCAGCATAATCTCATGTATTATTCATTATGACCCTCTAGCCAACAGGAGCTGATCACCCTTGTTATATTCGTGCTAATGGCAGTGCTATGGTTCATGAGAGAGCCTGGGTTTATGCCAGGCTGGGCATCTCTATTCCCAGAGTGAGTGTGCCACATATTTACTATAAAATTTTAGGTTTTTAATCAATTAAGATTAATTGACGTCCTAAGTCTTGTATGATCAGAGATAACTTTTAAACAGACTTCATGTAATTGCTGTGAAATTGGCTCTCAGCTTCTTGCCTTAATTCTAATTACTGATGACTTGTCTCTATGTAGCTACCCAGGATATACTACTGATGCCACTGTGGCTCTCCTTCTGGGTATCTTGTTCTTCATCATTCCTGCTAAGAGACCCACTCTAAACAACTACGGTATGTCTAAACACCACTGACATGCACTTCAGAACTATTAAAAAAATACTAATTTATGACGTGTTAATTATGTATTAGGCATTATACAGTAATTGTCCATTTATATACAGCTTACGCCTGCCATCATGAGACCTTTCTAGCATTTTTCTCTCACCATTCTAACAGAGGCTTTGATATCATGGAAGGACTTCCAAGATTGTATGCCATGGGAGATCTGTCTGCTCGTGGGAGGGGGTTTTGCTTTAGCAGAGGGGACCAAGGTAACTTTATGTTTCTATATTGTTTACATTTACATGTACAGCATTTAGCAGAAGTGCTTTGTATTCCTCTTAGTAGAAAATGCCTCATACTAGTACAAATAGCCGACAGCCCAAATACACCATCTAACTAATACCCTTCTGAGACCTCGCATCCCAACATGAGGACATGACGTTTTGGGTTTGCTGCTCCTCATACTTCATTCTGCTTAACTCAGTCCTCATTGTAGACATTCTTGAGCAATTCACAAAAACAAAAATACCTCCTGTTCAAAGACGGTACTCAGTTTTTATACACAAAAAAATCAGAGCTCCGAGGAGGGAAATGAGGTCTCAAGAGGTTAATATAGGTAAAAACCAAAGGGGAAACAATAAATGGAGTTTTTATGTGTGCAAGTACAGTCTTTGTTTTTGCTTAAATGCTGAGTTAGAAGGTGAGTCTTAAGTCGTTGTTTGAAGACAGTGAGGGACATTCTGACATTAAGTGGAAGTTCAATCCACCATCTGGGTGCCAGGGTTGAGACAAGGCCTGATTGTTGTCTTCCCTTGATCTTGGGTGGTGGCTCCAGTCAAGCTAAGCTTGTGTCTCACAGGGTATGAGGTACAGAGCAGGGTTTGTTAGAGCCTTTAGGTAGAATGGGACTGCTCGCTTTCAAGCTTGTCACTGAAGGGAACGTCACAGTGGAGTGACACGGTTGAACTAAATTGAAATGCAGATGTGCTGCTGAATTCTGAACCAGTTGAGGGCTCTGAATGTAGGCATGGAAAGGAGACCTGCTGGGAGAATGTTGCAGCACCTGGCCTGGGAAGGAAGGATTGAATGTTTCTGGTGCAGCAGAGGAGACATTTGCATGTCCGGGTCAGTTTGACAATATGGGCCAAGAAACTCAGCTGGCTATCAAAGATTACTCAAAGGTTTCTTACATTCTTGGAGGGAGTGATGGAGGAGTTTATCTGGGAGATGACAAGATCGTGACAAGGAGACATCTCTCCAGGAATGCAAAGCAGTTCAGCCTTGCTGCAGTTTAGCTTCAAGTGATGAGCTGACATCTATGACAAGATGTCCTCAGGATATGCTGAGATACGGGTGCAGATGTGAATCATCTCCATGATGCCTGATATGATTGTCCCTCCAGGTAGGAAGGAAGTCACTGCCAGACTGAGCCTGTGATTTCATGGCTGGAGAGGATTCAAATTAGAATCCTGAGGTTGTGTCAAAAGCTGATGAAAGGTCAAGAAGGATCAAAACCGATGAAAGTTTGGCTGCTCTGGCAGTTTCTGTGAAGTGTGCTTCTTTGAAGCCAGACTGGTTGTGATCCTGTCGATCATTGTGAATGATAAAGGTAGAAAACTGATTGTAAAAAGTAGAGTCAAGTATTTTTGTAGAGAAAAAAATAGTTATACTGGTCTGTAGTTGCTGCTGTTTGAGATGCTGAATGAAGGTTTCTTCAAATTACGAATTGCATTTGCCATATTGAAAGCGACCAAACATCAAGTAAGTGTTCAAAATGGAAGTAATGATTGCTGGATAAGAGAAGTTGAAGAATACCTTGAACAATAAACAGGTTAGGATATTGAGAGGTTGCATACCTGTAGTCTGAATAGTGGCAGATAAGAAGATAATTTGATAGCTTGTTTATGGAGTGATGAAAAGTTTGGACAGAGTTTCCACTGGTCAGAGGCTGTTTCTAGTAAAGGTCCGAGTGCTTTGTCTTACCAATTGCTGCCTTGTATTTATTAAATGTTTTCATTCAATCCACAGGTATCTGGTTTATCCTCTTGGGTTGCAGAATTGCTGAGTCCATTGGGAAATCTCCCTGTGCTTGCCCTTGTCACTATCTCCTGCCTGATAGTTACCTCCATCACTGAGGTGGCCAGTAACCCAGCCACCATCACCATCTTCCTGCCCATCCTTGCTCCTTTGGTATGGTAACCTTAGATAAAATTGAATAGCTGTAATATGTATTTCATAAGGAATTACTGCATGAATCTTCAACATGGTCGTCCACATTCATACTTTGAATGTAAATGTTGTGTATCATGTGCTTGTCTTTGTCAGGCTGAAGCTATCAGAGTCAACCCCCTATACCTGCTGGTGCCTGCTACTCTAAGTGTGTCGTTCTCATTTTTACTTCCCGTTTCCAACCCAGCAAATGCCATTGTCTTTGCCTATGGGCATCTAAAAATCATGGATATGGTGAGTGCATATCATTAGGAGTTTATTTAACCATGAGTTCTTATCACTATGCAATAATATAAGGATCTGTGTTCCTTCATCTTCCAGGTCAAAGCAGGACTGGGCTTGAATGTCATTGGTGTTCTTTCTGTGCTGCTGGCTATCAGTACATGGGGAGTTCCAATCTTTGCTCTGCATACTTACCCGGAGTGGGCTCCCGACCATGGCTCAACCAACACAACTGGGTTTTGAACTGCTACAATGTAGTGTGAAGTCTACTGATCAAGGTCACAGTGCATTAAGAGTAATGAGAAATGCTACTAATAAGTAGAAATGAGGTGGGACTCATCTGGGATGAGGTATTTTCATAGCTTAATTAATGTGTTTTTTCCACGCATTCTGTGAACTTTGTTGTGACATTAGCAGAACACTGTGGGTAAAGGCTTAATTGAACATTTAACATATTGCTGATTTGGTACAGTTTTCCATAAGCGCTCTAAAAAGGTCTGTTTCACTCAGATGAATGTTATATGTAACTTTTTTGTACTTTTTATAGCTATGACAAAAAAACTTTATTTTTATAAGAACACTTATGTATGTAGTTCTGGGGGGCTACTGTATACAGCATTATTCCTCAAAGAAATCTGTTCCATTATAAACTGTATATTCATAAAGAGATATAGTACAGTAAATAAACCACATGAGTTTAGGGTTTAGTACAAAGTGTGTGTGATAGTGGTCTAGATAAGTTGGAGTCAAATTTCAGGGCCTTTTCATATTATACAATGTAAGATATGACCGGAATCAGTATCTATAAGATTGCAATAGCTTACCTGTGTATGAAGGGTTGGTTCACTGGGCATGGGTGAAAGTGCTCTCTGGATGGGACGCCAAAATATTTCTTGAATATTGAGTCCTATACTTACCCTTGGGACTGTGGTAACCTAGCAGTTAAGGTACTGGACTATGGACCTGCCAAACAGCCAGTTGGGCCCTTAACCCACAATTGCTTGGATTGTAAGACTGTATCAATTGTAAGTCGCTCTGGATAAGGGCGTCTGCTACATGCTGTAAATGTAAATGTAAAATGTAAATGGAGTCAATTATACTCTAAACAACAGGACTTCAATCCATAAAAACATCACTTGACATATTATTATTTGAAGCCTTGGTATTACATGTCATTTGGGTGATTTAAATAATGAAGTTGTTGACTAGTTGCGTTTGTGTTTCTTGTTTAAGGATTTGAATGAATATATAGAAAATTACCGATATTTTACTTTTTGAAAAGTGTTGACATCCCATCATTAGTAAACTGACTAATGTAAATGGATGACGATGTAGTTATAGTGTTGTACATTTGCATTTAAAAGTACAGTGGTACCTCGGTCAAGAACCATTTACATTTACAGCATTTAGCAGACGCCCTTATCCAGAGCGACTTACAATTGGTACAGTCTTACAATCCAAGCAATTGTGGGTTAAGGGTCTTGCTCAAGGACCCAACAGTGGCAGCTTGGCAGAAGTGGGATTTGAACCCTCGACCTTCTGGTCCAGAGTCCAGTACCTTAACCACTAGGCTACCACAGTCCCAAAAAATGTCCTCAGAATCTGTTCAGAGTCGTCAGGCGTATGATCAGCCTTGAGCTAAACATTTACATTATATTAACAGCATTTACCAGACACCCTTATCCAGAGCGACTTCCAATTGATACAACCTTACAATTCAAGCAATTGTGGGTGAAGGGCCTTGTTCAAGGACCCAACAGTGGCAGCTTGACAGAGGTGGGATTTGAACCCTTGACCTTGTGGTCCATAGTCCAGCACCTTAACCGCTAGGCTACCACAGTCCCAAAAACTGTACAGTTTTTACTGTAAATGAATCCATTTCAGACCACTAGACTCAACATTCAACATTGTATAAGGCATTATATGCATTAATGGAGTTGTATTTTACAGGTGCTCCCTGATTTGTGATGGGGATATATACCAACAAATATTCCAAGTTAAATGTGCCATGAACTGAGGAGTTTAACAAGTGTTTGATGTCATAGCGGAGCCTGTGTGAGTTAACTAAGTAATGATAAGTATGTTAATGTATAATACATTACATTAAGCTGCATTTGGCCAACATTATTAACACAAAGCTTTATAATAAATTGTTGAAAATCCTCGTGTAATTTAGTGAGTAATGGCTTGAAAGTGACAAGTAAAAACATACTTTATAGCTGCTAATGCTAACTGCAGCCTGGGTTCTGGAACATTAAGTTCCTGTTTCCCTTTTAGTTGGCAGTCAATAGAACCCTTTTTAGCACCCACGGAGACCTATTTGCACTAAGAATACAGTACTGTAGATGTAAAAATAAAGAAAAACACGATGTAAATAGCGGAGATCTTCAATGAGAAATAGTAGAGATTCACTTCACTGAGCACCAGCTACAGTGACTCTGAACCTTCAATCACTGTGTACTGAATCATGAAACAAGTTTAAGAAAGTGTGCCATGTACCGAGCAAACGACGGCAACTGAGACAAATTTGTGAGTTCCGAGTTGGTGGAGGTACCACTGTATACTCTTTGCACTGTATTGTCTAGGTGTCATAAAAGCCCACAAGTGACATATATTAGCAATACCTGTTATCAGTACTTGTTTTTGATAGCAACATTTTGTTGTTATGATGCCATCAAGTCACTGTTTTTGTCACTGTGGGACTAGATGTTTTAACGGTTTAATCTGTCACACACATACACCCCTGGCTGGAGTTGGTGACCAAGGCGTAATGCATGTTATATGGATGTGTATGGCTGTATCAAACTGGCTAAATGTAATTCTGACTATTATGATCTACTGTGATATACTCTCCATTGTTTTTCTGTTTTACAAAGCCCATTTTCTTACTAACATAAACACAATACAAAGATTTGTGTCTCTCTGTGTGGTTTTAACTTCCTGTGCTGATAACTGCAATTTATTTTTGTCCTATCCCTTCCAAAACCCTAAATAAATTGCAGTATGTTGAGAACTCAGCAGCAGATTGCTCACCCACACAAATGTGCGCCCATATTTCTCCAATTCATCAACAGCTACACTGGCTTCCTGTTCCATCCCGCATATAGATAAAAAAGCATTGTCTTATGAAACACTTCATGGTCTCACTTCCACCCATACACAGCAGAGTTGATTCCATAGACTGTGGGGGCTCTAGGCAAAAAAGCATGGGCCTCTTCAGAATGCAAAAGGCTCTCCGAAAAAGCAAAGAGGTTCATTGGCATAATATTTAAATTAGGCAAATATAAAAAAGAAATATTTTCATGAATGTAAATACACATGCCAATAAAAACTCACTGTATCCTCTCAAAATCTTTACCTTTTATTATGTTACACACTGAAAATTAACCTTACGTCTAACTTTTTGAAGCTAAACTCAACATTTAAATTTCAAAACCTAGAACGAAGGTTATGCAAATCAAGGAAGTAGCAGGTGTCACCAAGATCTGCAAATGATCACATTTTCAAGCACCTAGCTCCAATCTGTGGAATGTGGGAGGGGCATAAACATGCCTATCCATCCTGTGATTTCCATAATTCCATTTACTGTACACATTACAACCCTCAGCATCAAAGTGAAAAAAACAAAAATATCTGATGAATTATTAAAATGCAAATATTAAAATACCTGGCTGGTACAAGTGATCAGTCCCTTTAGTGCAATTATCATGAACAGTACAATGAAATGTACAATTTTTTGTTACCTTTGTGTTTCTGGAGACGTGTGAAAAGGGTTGTATGGTCAGATGAGACCAAGGTTTAAACATAGCACACCACCCAAAACATACCCTGTCTACTGTGAAGCATGGTGGTGGCAACACTGGTGTGGGGACCAAAGGTCTGGGACCGCTAGGGAAAATGCTTGAAATTTACGACCCAGTATAACAACCCAAAACACACCTTTGAAGACCAAAGAATATCAAAAAGTTCTGACAATCATGGACTTTCCTACACATTCACCTGACTTAAATCCCATCATTTGTGGGGGCACATGAAGACAGAGAAAGCCAGGCATTCAATAACAGCACAAGCTGCTATTTGGATAGTCTGAAATCTGGCTGGACAGAAAGTGCATACTTAGAGCAAATAGATTATCTAAGTACAACAACACTATTGAAGATATAACCCTCTGTTAGACAACTGAAGATAGTCAAGTGTTTCACTTCTTGCATGATAACCCTAACCACACCACCAATAATTAAATAAATTAATAAATAATACAATGGCTAAAAGATAGTGAGCCCATTCTGCTAATTTAGCGCTTCAGGTATTCTTGTTGCTCAAATTCTGTATGGCAAAATGTGAATAAAAAGCTGGAAAATATTTTAATGCGTTTTGATTGGAGACTGTAAGACAAAAAAACAACTATTTAAAAGAGGGATGATGATTTTCTATATTGATTTTCTATGCCATAATTAATATACTAAATAGTAGTTATTTCTAATTATTTTAAATGAAGTTCTTATAATAACAGGTCGACATGGTACGGCTCCAGAGATTCCTGTTTCGATCCCGACCTTGGACTCCACCTCCACCGTATGTCCTGTACGGTGGGTTTATGCCGGGTACTCCGGCATCCTCCCACAATCCAAAGTCATGCGTTAGGGTAATTGGTTGCTCTAAATCGGCCCATTATGTATCTGTCCAGTATTGATGAAACCTTGCTCCTGTCATGAATAGCAATTGATGCTGATGTGAAGTTAAATACACAAGTAAACAGACAAACAAACCTAAGATTAACGAGTGTAGTAAATTGGGTCAGCGGTAGGACGCCACAGGGTGGCATAAACGTGTTACTGCATTTGGTATAAGAAACGCAGTAAGAATCTGATTGGCTAGTTTTGCACTACAGTATACCTCAGTCCCACTGAAAACTTGACTGGAACATCATGTACAAACTATGACATAATTATTGCTGTTAATAAGATAAAGGAACCTGTAACATGTTGACACGTGTCCAATTTTTGTCTAAGAGGCTTTAGCTCTATATAGTTAAGGCTAATATAGAAGTCTTATTGGTAAAAACAACAACTTTCCTATCCATACTGCAGGTCTGTAGGTTAGGTAGCAAAAGGACAAGCAAACAAGCCAATATGTGCTGAAAAAGGTGATAATCTGTCTGATTGCTAGAATTTAAATGAGATACATCACCTCCAAGACTTAAAACTACAGCATTTCAACACTTTATGATTCTCCTCCCTGCACTCTTAGGTCCTCAGGTACTGATCTCAGTTTCTTTTATACATTTTATTACTTATAGGAACATATTCATTCGGTGAACTTCACAGGAATATATCTGTTACCACATACGTGGTGTTTGTTTTGAAAGATTGGGACCTTTAGAATTTCTTTATTTTCTGATAAATATGACCTAAAACATCATAGAGATTCATAAAAGTCCTAAAAGTAGATAAAGAGAAAACCCAGTTAACCCAAATAAGATAAAAAAATATTATACTTGCGTAATTTATTTTATGAGGAAATTGATCTCAAAATATTATATATTAGTGAAGTGGGCAAAAGTATGTGAACCTTTGCTTTCGTATCTGCTGTGCCCCCCCCCCCCCCCCCCCCCCCCCCCCCCCCCCCCCCATGTGTGCCAAGCAATAAACTGCTAATAAACATTTCCTGTAACTGTTGATCAGTCATGCACACCGGCTTGGGGGGAAATTTTAGCCCATTCCTCCAGACAGAACAAGCTTCAGCTCTGGGATGTTGGTGGGTGTTACACATTAAATGGCTCACTTCAGGTCCTTCCACAACATTCGATGGAGTAAGGTCAGGACTTGACTTGGCCATTCCAAAACATTTTCACTTTTTTTCTTCTTTAACCCATACTTTGTAGAAACACACTTGTGTGCTAGGCTCGGTTGTCTTGATGCATGACCCACCTTCTATTGAGATTCCGTTCATGGACAGATTGTCCTGACATTTTCCTTTAGAATCTCTGATATCATTTCAGAATTCATTGTTCCCATCAATGATGGAAAGCCGTTTTGGAGCGCCAGTGGCTATCTCCCTGCAAGCCTGCCATGCACACCATTGTTGTTCAGTGTTCTTCTGATGGTGGAACTCAGACATTAACATTAGCTAATTGAGAAAGGCCTTCAATGTTAGAAGTTACCCTGGGGTCATTTGTAACCTTGCCAACGATTACACGCATGATCTTGGAGTGATCTTTGTTGGTCAACCACTCCTGGAGAGGGTAACAATGGTCTTGAATTTCCTCCATTTGTACACAATCTGTCTGACTGTGGATTGGTGGAGTCCAAACTCTTTAGAGATGGTTTTGTAACCTTTTCCAGTCTGATGAGCATCAACAACTCTTTTTCTGAGGTCCTCAGAAATCTCCTTTGTTCGTGTCATGATACACTTCCGCAAGCGTGTCGTGAAGAGCAGACTTTGATAGATCCTTGTTCTTTAAATAAAACAGGCTGCCCACTCACACCTGATTGACATCCCACTGATTAAAAACACCTGACTCTAATTTCACTTTCAAATTAACTGCTTATCCTAGAGGTTCACATACTTTTGCCACTCACTAATATGTAACATTGGATCATTTTTCTCAATAAATAAATGGCCAAGTATAATATTTTTGTCTCATTTGTTTAACTGGGTTCTCTTTATCTATTTTTAAAACTTGTGGTGTGAAAATCTGATGATGTTTTAGGTCATATTTATGCAGAAATATAGAAAATTCTAAAGGGTTCACAAACTTTCAAGCACCACTGTATGTCATACAGAATATTTATTGTACTATCTATGTCACACGTAATATTTTCATGCTGGCTTTATCATGTTAATATACTGGAAAGATTTGCCCATACATACCTGCATAGTCATCTTCAAACAAAGGAGGCACACACACACACACACCCACACACACACACACACACACACACTCTCTGTTCCACAAGTCTATGGGAATAAGTTCTCAAGGAACATCCTCCACTTAAGTGCTTAGTGTAGTAATGCGCTCTCTTTTGGCTGTCTAGAGTATTCATGGTAAGTAACTAATTACTTACTTATTTACTTTTTTTTACTCACTTGATTATTTTGTTTTGGAAATACTGACAAAACTACCTACATACAAATTTAGTAACATACGATCATGACTATCATCCTAAGACATTTTGGTAGATCAAGAGTCAAGTTTTCACATTTGAACTTGTGCTATATTGCTACACACATGAAAATATTAGTTCTCAATGGTTGCGCCTTTATAGCTCAAGATACTTAATGGTGATTCGTGTTGAGGTTTTATTTACTACCCCAAATCAGGAAAATTTGGGACAGTATGAAGAAAAAAGTTAAGTGGGTACTTCGACTTTCATTTCAATGCCGACAGAATGAACCCAAGATTTATATTACGTGTCACGCTTTGGCCGCTAGTGGCCAGTATTTCACCCTACATGGCGGTCATGACAGTTCGTCATCGTTTTAATATGGCGAACCGTACCAACAATTTAATGTTTTGTCTGGTCAATTTCGCTTCATTTTTTAATATACAGTACATCCATTCCACAGTATCCAAGAAAGGCTGAGTCTCTGAGGAGCAAAGTTGGGTAGAGGATCTCCAGTTTGTCAACAAATAAGTGAGAAAATTATTGGAAAGTTGAAAAACAATGTTTTTCCAATAAAGATTGGAAGGAATTTACATATTTCTCTGCGTTATTTTTTGTGAATGAGTATATGTTGTCCCCCTTTGCAGCTATAACACCTTCCACTCTTCTGACTCTTCTGGGAAGGCTTTCTACAAGATTTTGGAATGTTACTGTGGGATTTTTTGCCCATTCAACCAGAAAAGCAATTGTGAGATCAGACACTGATGTTGGATGAGTGGGCCTGGCTCACAATCTCTGTTTTAGTTCAATTTGTTCATTGGGGTTGAGGTCAAGGCTCTGTGTGGACCAATCAAGTTCTTCCAAAACAAACTCACCTAACCATGCCTTTATGGACCTTGCTTTGTAGACTGAGGCACAGTCAAGCTTGAACAGAACAGGGCCTTCCTCAAACTGTTCCCACAAAGTTGGAAGCACAGAATTGTCCAAAATGTCTTGGTATGCTAAAGCATTAAGATTTCCCTTCAGTGGAACTAAGGGGCCGAGCCCAACTCCTGAAAAGCTATCGGCATTATCACTCCTCCACCAAACTTTACAGTTGGCACAATACAGTCAGACAGGTGACATTCTTTTGGCATTTGCCAAAGCCAGACCCATCAATTAGACGGCTAGATAGAGAAATATGATACTTCACTCCACAGAACATGTTTCCACTGCTAGAGTCTAATGTCAGTGTGCTTTACACGTCAGTACAGCTTTGATGACTTTTTTAAACTATGTCCCTCAGCACTCATGGACCTTGCTCCGTGGTCTGCCACTTTATGGCTAAGTTGCTATGGTTCAAAAACGCTTCCATTTTTCAATAATACTACTCACAGTTGATTGTGGAATATCTAGGAGGGACGAAATTTCCTGAACTGACCTGCAATGGTGGCAAGCTATAACAGTAGCACAATTGAATTCAGTGAGCTCTTTAGAATGACCCATTGTTTCACTAATGTTTGTAAGGCAGACTGCATGGCTAGGTGCAAGATTTTATATACCTTTGCCAATGACTGAATTAAATACCTGATTTCAGTGATTTAATGAGGTGTGTTTCAGTATTTTGTCCATACAGTGTAGCTTCCTCAGCTAGACAGCCAGGATGGTGGCATGTAAGACAGTTACCTTCTAGTGCTGGTAAATGTTTCAATTTTGTTTTCTCTCTATTTGTTTCCATTAGATACGAATGATATTCAGTGAGCACTGGTGATGTTAGAAGCCAGGATCGCTGCACATATTTAAAAATAATAATATGCAACTGCCATCAGCGATATTGAAGAAAAACAACCTATAATCTGAAATTTGACATCAATGGGGTGAAATTTGCATTTCTTTGGCCAATTGATCTCATCTGACCAAAAACCTTTTGCCACATTACATAAAAAGGCACGTGTGTCACTTTTCAAATGGGGTTTCTTCCTTCCTACCCTGTCATACAGAGAGGGCAGCTTTGTGTAAAACTGCATGTTTCAGATAAATTAATCTCAGCCTTGTTAGTCCTTCCAAGTTGTCATTGGCCCCTTGGTAGCATCCCTCATATATACAGTATATCCTTCTGGCTTGGCCATCCAGTTTGGAGGGACAGCCCAGTTAAGGCAAGGTGTTGGTGGTGCCATACAATTATCACTTCTTAATTATGCTCTTAATTATAGATACTGGATAGATGCCTAATATTTTTTTGTATCCTTCTTTTATCATGTGCCATTCCACAACTTTATCCTGGAGCCCATTTGAAAACACATGTCCAACCACTGTGAATTGCTTTACCATGCACTATACCACAGAATTTTCTACCATGATGAAGGACATATACATTTATATAATGACATTTTAGAAAAAGATAATCGCCCAATTTACCAATCTTCCTTATCATGTCATCTGTATTTTAGACAGGCTGGTGTGTATTGCTTCAAAGATACCTTATGATTCGTATACTTTAAATAGTGTATTTTGCAATATATTTTAAAAAGTGTGCTTTATTCTAAGTCAAAACTCTGATGCCCTGCTCCTTTAAGACTGCAGCTACAGGTTTGCTACCTGTCTGTCTCCTGAGCTATGTATAACGGCTCTGCTGGAGCCGGTGGTAATGAAGCGTGCGAAATGGCGTGCAGAGCTGAACGGTAGGTGGTGTAACTCCTCCTTCTTCTGAGCTGATCTCTCACAATCACATTCAAACACAAACCTGTGAGGAACGCTGAGTCTGAAACGCGAACGCTCTGGTTCTGGAGAAGTTCTGGCAGGCTGAGATTGGACCATGCTGGACCCGTCCTCCAGTGAAGAATCTGAGACGGAACTTGCACCTGAGGATGAAGCGGCGCTCAAAACTGACAAAGTCTCAGACAAGAGCCCCAAGTCGGAGAAACCTGAGAAGAGCCCAGCGGTTCAGCGTCCTCAGCAAAGCAAGAAACCCGTAACTGCTTCTCCCGAGGACGAGAAGAAAAACGAGCAGAAACGACTTGAAAGGGAAGAAGCGGAGAGGAAAACCAAACTACAGATTTACGTGTTTGTGCTAAGATGCATTGCTTATCCCTTCAACGCCAAACAACCGACCGACATGGCGAGGAGGCAGCAAAAGGTGAGCACGTAGCCTATACTTACACTGAACCTAACAAAACACCTGTTACACTCTCAGACATGCACGCTACACTTCCAGTCCAGAACAACTGCAGTACATGTGTATTTCACACAATTGCACGTTACAATGTGGAAGCCCATTTCCGAAACTGTTGGAAAAAGGTGTACATTAAGTCAAATGAGAACGCTTCTCATAATTATGAATTAATAACTCATTATAAGTATCTCGTAGTTATGAATTATTACCTCATAATTGTGGCTAGTACATCATAATTTATTGGCCTTGTCAAAGCCAAATTAATTGTCTGCGTTTCTTCTTATTCTTACATTTAGGCTACATTTAGTAATTTAACAGACGTTCATATCCAGAGCGTCTGGAAGACTGATACAGTCTTACAATCCAAGCAGTTGCGGGTTAAGAGTCTTGCTCAAGGACCCAACAATAGCAGCTTAGCAGAGGTGGGATTTGAACCCTGACCTTCTGTTTCACGGTCCAGTACCTTAACAATTGAAATCATAAATTTAAACACTCTGTTCCTGTACAACTTTTAAGCTCCTTACACAAAACTTTGCATGATCGTTGATCCTATTCCCAAATAGAATGCCTGTGCATTTCTAAGCGATCCGACGTATGGTTTTCATAAAAAACTTCATTTAAACTATGATTTTCCCCTATGAAATGAATGGTGGAATGTTTGTGTCATGTCACACTGTTGACGTTTAAATATCAGCTGTCACTTTCTTGAGTACTCTAATTATCACTATGTTTTACTTTCAGTCAAAGGTATTCGCGTCACATCACAGCTACTAGCTACATTAGAAATGTTGTTCACAAACATGCCCTTTCTAGTTATGACTTAGAATGTCATTATTATGACTTTGATAGATCGCTTTATTAATCACAGAGGGGAAAGTTGGGAAACATATAATCATAATCAGGATTCGAACCTGTGCGGGAAAACCCACTGGATTTCAAGTCAAGTCATTATCTCAATATTCTACTTAGGAACTCACAATTATCGATTTTGTAGTGAAACGACCTCTAATATTATTCAGTAGACCTTGGTGGGTTTTTTTTCTTTCTTTCTTTCATAGCATAATACATATAAACATCCTTTGCAGTGTTGCATTGCAATGGCAATTCTACATTCTTTCTGATGGTAGGAAGAAAGTCAAGTCAAAATTGCTGATGTATCTCGACTTGTTTATAAGTACCAATTAGTTTGCATACACATTAGTACATGAGACATGGACAGCATCATGAGCTTAATGATTTACAATTAGGTCACTGTCATATCTGAATTTCAAGCCCTGATTTGTTTGATTGAAACCTGCGACTTGCGAAAAAAGCCAATATCTGCGGCTGACTTACTGTACAGAAAACTGGTAGTATTAACAAGAATCAACACCAGGCATATATGTATGGTTAAAGGTCATTTAGATGTCTAGAAAGGTATGGCTGAGGATCATTAACTGTCCATATATTTATGGTAAATGGTCATTTAACTGTCTAGATATTTATGGCTATATGGTCATTTCATGGTTAACTGTAGATGGGTGGGTTTACTCGGTGTGCTCCAGTTTCCTCCCACAGTTCAAAGACATGCATTAGGTTAATAGGATATGCTAAACTGGACCGGTGTGAGTGTGCATGACTAGTGTCGATGTAACCTTATATGTCATGAAATGGCCACTGCAGCTGATATGACGTTAAATAAAGATAATTCCCAAGAATCTGATGCAGACCAAAAGGCTATATATTGCAAGGTTTGATAACTTTAATCACTTACTCTATCAACTCAGCAGAAAACATGTATTGAAATAACAAGTGTACAAGATTCAAGTTGTCAGATTCAATGCTGTTAACCAGTAGCGCCAACAGTGAAGCCAAAGGCTCAAATATCGCTTAGAGGCATTTTCTTGAGGCACTACATATGACTGGAAAAGGAAGCGGAGCAGGAGTAAACCAGTCAAGTGACACCAGTTCAGAACAATGATTAAAACATTGGATTCAATGTTCAGGGATACCCCTGTTCTTGACCACTTCTTTTTAAACTTGTTAAATTGAGCCCCTGACACATTTTGACTTGAAATATTTGTTTTGGTCCTTGTCTGCTGCTCGATACTCGGCCCACTTTTTAAAACTTGTATGAGTCGAGCCACATGACCCATTTTAGCTGTAATCCGAATCACAATTCAGTGATTCAGATTCACAATAGTTTTCGCTCAGAAGATCTGTGCTGTATTTGTTTTTCTTTATTTTTACTTTGCTCTATTACGTAATGCATTCTTAGTTCAAATAAATCTCCATGGGTCCTAAAAAGGTTAGCTTATTGGAGCCAACCGAAAGGAAACCGAAAGCAAAACAAGAATTGAATGCCCCAGAACACAGGCTGAAGTTAGTTAACCAACAGATTGTGTTTTGCACTTTCAATCCATTACTCACTAAATTACATGAGATTTCTTATAAAATAAGCTTTGTGTTAATGGTTTTGGTCATCTGTTGGTTAATGTAAGTGTTTTAATTATTAACTTACTTACTTATCATGAGGCGGAATCTCCATCTACAGACGTCATAATGTAACTGCAGTCATATAAAGTGGACCGGAAAATGCGGATAAGGAGCCCACTTCAGCCTTGTCTCTGCTATGAAACACAAAACACTCGTTTAACTTCACAGTTCATGTTACATTTAACTTTAATATTTAAAATTGTTGGAACATATCCCCTTCGTAAATTAGCGAGCAATTGTACAATACGACTTCGTAAAAATTGTTTTGCATTCTGTAACTGTTTCATGCAAACTGATTCCTTCATATTTTGTGTAATTTTGTGGGGAGAAGTAAACCCTGTAGTAATCAAAGCATTCATTATTATCATTTTATTATTCTATCTACTCCTGACAGTAAAATAAGCTACAAACCTATATAAAAGCACAGTGAAGCATGACATACATTGAATCTCTCAGAGAAACACAAGAACACTGTTCGGATATATAGAATCTACGATCCTGCAGAGTTTCGTGCAAGTAACTCAAAAGCTGTAGGAAAAGAAAGTATTTACATTTTTGACTGTGGAAAACAGAAGAAGAAGAATAAAAAGAACAGTATTTTGGCTTTGGCAAGCCAAATTAATTATGAGGTACTAAGTCATAATAGTTATGAGATTTTATTACTATTGCTTGGTTTACACCTTTTTTCCAAGTGGTGGAAATGGTCTTTCGTACTACAAAGGCCGAAGAGCTGACATCAACGTGTTTACTTTAATGTTTACCTCAATTAATTTCAGCTAACACGGTTTTGAAATCGATGAGCTCTGTGTAAGTATTTGTGTGTCCTCTGCTTTCCCTGTGGTGGAATTCAAAATGACTTGCTGCTGTTTTAATATCTCACAAGCTGCACATTCTCTCCATATAGTCAGATCATCAACTGTACCAAACTGAGCAATAATTCATCAATGTGTATGTAGTATTTTAAGTCTTAACATGTTTCCTTGCATGTCATCCTATTTACCAGAGCTCTTTGTATACCATCTGGATACAGTCTATAAATATGGAGCAGGCTCAGTGTTTTTTTATAGACACCTGTTACACACACTCACAACTGCAGTGTTTATTTTATTCACTACCACCGACCAAGTGTTAATAAAATAAAGCTGTAGAGCTGGTGTAAAGAAGCCTTCGCTTTGGTGACTAACTCAATTCAACCTATACTGTGAAAACTTAAGTTAAACTTAAGTTCCTTAAGCTCTGTATAGGTATTTGTGTATTTGGGCTCAGAATTGACATATGTCTTAATTACCCTGCTTTGTTTTTTTTGTTTTTTTTACATGTCCATGCCTGTTTTCTTCTGTATCGAAGCTTATTTGTATGGAGTAAAGGTTTAGGTACCTCTGGAATGTCCATTAATATGTAGCAGATTTAGTGATCCTATGTATGCTATGTACACATACTTTGTAGCTGCACTATATGGATAAATGTATTGTCATTAAATTCAGGTTTTTCATTCAGTCCTATTGCCACAGGTGTATAAAATCATGCATGTAGCCATGCCGTATGCCATTACAAACATTTCTGAAAGCATGAGCTGTTGTAAACAGCTTACTGAATTTGATCGTGATGCTATGAAAAGATGCCACCGTTGCAGGAAGTCAATTTGTGAAATTTCTTCCCTCAAATAAATCAGTGTATTGGAAACACTGAACTGTATGCTCATATTGATAACTGTCATTGAAATGTTGTTAATATGAGGAACGTTAAAGGAAATATGATTATCTTGGTTCTGTGTAATCACAGCTGACAACCAGGGATCTTCTGTGGTCTTGTTCATTTCTTTGTACGTGTTCTTGTAAGTTCTTGTGCTGAGTCCATTACAATTATGGTACTGAATGGATTTAGAGAGAGATCTTTATACAGGGATCAGCATTGTGCACACTCAAATACAAATTCCCTGTAAGGAAGGAGCATATGATCCAGTACCTAGTACAATGAGCAACCAAGTGCGTGTACGAATTGTTTCTTTTTGTGTGTGCTCTGTGTGAGTGCTTTTCACTTTGCTTTGCTGTTACTTGCTTTGAGTGCCACAAAGCTCTTTGGGGACATTTTAAATGCTCTTCAATGAATAGAAGCACGCAACTGCAGAGCTACTGCATCACGTTATGGCCTGCATATATTGGACTGTGATCGCTCAGTGAATTGATCGCTCGTCTTATTTCGTGAATGTGCATTCATGGCTTCTTACGTAGGTGTATGTCTGTCTTAGAAATGTTATATATGAGGTCATGCTCGTCAGAGGGGTGCACAGTGGCACAGCAGATAGTGTTGTGCCAAGGGTCCCAGGTTCAACGGATTTGAAGTTGGTGTCATATTTGCCATGTTTTTACCTATTAGCTTCACTTGCGCACTTGTGACACCGACAGCGGCACAAACACAGCCCCATACATGAACAGCACAGTGCTTTCACTAACGAAAATTCAGAATTCATGAGCTTTAAACATGTTTGGTTCTCGGCCCCTGTTTTATGTGCATGTTTTTTTTATCAGTTAATAAAAGCTCACAGTGCATTTTGAATTCTTGTACTAGTTGTTTAGTGTAAAATGTGCTCAGGATTTAGCTTGAGTGTGTTTTTAGTGCATTGGCTTACAGTATTGATATATGGCATGGTTGGTGCATGTTGTGCAAAACACACATTCACACGATTTCAGACCCTTCCTCATTCTTGCTGTCCCAGTAATAAGACGTCCAGAATTATTTTTAATTCTACTTTTTTGTTGTTGGTGCATGCTGTGCCCGAAGTTAATCATGGAGTCTAAGAAAGGTAGAGGGTCAGATCCCTTCAGTTCTTTTGGAAGAGGACTCCCTAGCAATAACTTCTAGCCTTGGGCCAAAAAATGATGTTTATTATTGTGATAATTGCAAACCATGCCAGTATCATGAAAGTTATCGCCCAGTGAGTCCTATCATGCTTTACTTTTTTATAAACTTTTCTAATGACTCTTTACTTCAGCGCTACACACAGAGACGTGAAATTATGACAATCGAGCAGAAGAAAACACAGAGGCTGATCCCAGTGGGTTGCTCATGAGTGCTTTTATATTCAAACACAGCGCTTTCACAACTGAAAAAAGTACTTACTCAAATTCTCACACATAGATGGTAACTAAAGACATTAACTCAAGACAGTCCTCAAAACACCATACTTGTAAGCTTTTCTGATACCTAAACGCTCGCAGTAACACACAAATGAAAAACATATGAATAACCCCCTAAAAGAGAGGCCACCAAGTTGCGTGATGCACACTTGGACAGGGACGTGCTACCTTAGAGGAAGTAACAGTGCTGCATTTTCACAAACAAATTAACTTCAAATCCATATGTATAAAACACAGCTTGAAAAATATTATAATGTAGAATTTACATCTGGTAAAGATCGCTCGGGTAGATGCTAATACCACAAAACACCGGTGCATCTAACCTGGTCTCCAATAGAGTGTGAAAACTAGACATGCTTAATAGTCCAGAAGAAGAGAGTCAGTGCGCCATTCATTCAGAGCTTGAAGTACAGAAGATGAGTGTCAGCGCACCAGTTTGGCAATACATTATTTAGCTTTTCATTCAGACGAACATGGGCCGCTGTTAGATGTTGAGTGTTACATGCTATCTGTGCAGAAAACAGATTATCAACAAGGGTGGTAATACTATCAGTTTGCATCAGGATCAAAAGAATGGAGTTTTACAGCTGATATATGGTCAAGTACTCGTATGACTCATCAGTGACGAAACATTCATTGTCTTGCAGTGTAGGCTTGAATCCACTTGTATTCCCATGAATCCACATGTCGGTTGTTATTATCATTATTATTATTATTGTAGTGCTGATATCTCCTCGCGACGGTGGGCGTTTCTTGTTCCCAGCATGCAATTGTCTAGGTACTTTGAGGTTTATGTCGCCATAAATAGAGATGGGTCTGATATTTATCTCATGTCAGACAAGGCCGACCCATTTACCGATACATATTCCATTCCACATCACATACTGTGACACAGCGGTTAGCACATTGAGTATATTACATATGAATTTAGGCGTAAAAAACAATTGTTTGGGGGTCGGGAATGAATTAATCCTATTTATTTTTAAATTTGATTCCTTCCAGCTTTCTGTGACCAATTAAGTTTGAGTTCTGAGGATCAACTCTACTGTGTGAGTGTAATAATGATATACAATGCATTCTAAAAGTCTTCAGACCCTTGCACTTTTTTCTAATTTTATGTTGAGGTCTTGTGATTTAAAAAAAAAAAAAAAATCAAGTTTTCCCCCATCAATTTTCCCTTAATATTCCATAATGAGAAATTGGAAACAGAATTTTAGAAATTTTCAGAAGTTTATTAAAAAGGAAAAACAAAAATTTCCCATGGACATAATTATTCTGACCTTTTACATTGACTCTAGCTCTGGGGGCCTCCCTTTTCTCTTGATTATATTTGAAATGTTGATTTGAGTCCACCTGTGGTGAATTCAGTTGATTGGACATGATTTGGAAAGACACACACCTGTCTATATAACATCTCACAGCTAACAATGCGTATCAGAGCAAACACTCAGCCAACCCATGAGGAGGAAAGAACTGCCTGTAGAGCTCAGAGATGAGATTGTTTTAATCCACAGATCTGGAGATGGGTACAAAAAATTCTCTTGCACTGAAAGTTTCTAAGAGTACAGTGGCCTCCATCATTGTTAAATGAAAGATGTTTGGAACAACCAGGACTCTTCCTAGAGCTGGTCGCCCCACCAAACTAAGTATCGTATTTTTCGGGCTATAAAGCACACCGGATTATAAGACGCAATATCAATGATCGGCTGCTAACAGTTATATTTTCATACATAAAGCGCACCGGGTTATAAGGCGCATGAAATGAAACAAAACTCTTAAGTTCCGTCGGAAGCTCAGTTTGGTCTTTACCTGGCACAGGGCCGTATTCTTGCTCTTACACTTCCGTACATTGATTCGTTAATGTTGAATTCTCTCACAGCTGCTCATGTCCATGTTTGTACTGCGTGACTGATAGCGTTTGTGTTTTGAAAATAAGGTTCCCGCTTCGAAAATAAATGAATGAATGCACGTACCCTAATGCTGAAGCACATACCGTATTACTCCGTGATGCTGCGCACTACGGTTGCCGTAAGCTTCGTAACTTACCAAGGCCGTGCTAAAACATTTTGACAGATTTATGAGCGCCGTGTACCATCTACTATCGGTTCTAGGTCAGAAAGCACAACCAGAATTCATACATTAGGCGCACCGCATTTTAAGGCGCACTGTCGATTTTTGAGAACTCCCGCTCACTGGATATTTTTCTTTTTTTTTTTTTTTTTTTTTTTTTTTTTTTTTAGACCACTCTCTGTAAAGCATAGAGATGACTGTGCATGAAAATCCCAGTAGATCAGCAGTTAGTTTTAGAGATACTCAGACCATGCATCTAGCTCTAGCAACAATGCCATGTTCAAAGTCTCATTAATCATCTTTCTTTTCTGATGCTTGGTTTAAACTTCAGTAGGTCACCTTGACCGTGTCCACATGGGCCATTCATTTGATTGGCTGATTAGATATTTGCTTTAAGGCGCAGTTGAACAGGTGTACTTAATAAAGCGGCTAGTGTATGTGTATATAGGATACACACCAGGATACACTTCAGGAGGAGAGCCAGAGTCCTGTGGTCTTCATAAGAAAAAGCATGGTAAAGGTGTGAACAATAAAATTGAAAGCTGAATACAGCCATAAATACTTTTTCCTGTTTCTCTGCAGAGAGTAACAGGTGCTTCCATGTCCTGCACCTTCAATCTCTGTTCA
Organism: Ancistrus triradiatus; assembly: GCA_025084515.1. Lineage (NCBI taxonomy): Eukaryota > Metazoa > Chordata > Actinopteri > Siluriformes > Loricariidae > Ancistrus > Ancistrus triradiatus. Next base: position 47,924 of record JAJAGP010003439.1, read on the forward strand.
TTTTTAGGAATTGTGTCCTCTTAAGTGGTGAGCAGAGTGCATACAGGAAATACAAAGCATCTTTATTTTGCCTTAACTTTATAGCTGGTCAAGAGTGCTTCAACACTACTGTGTGAAAATTTGTGTACACATATGAATGTAAATATGCTGTATGACTATCACTGAGATGGACTACCCTTTGAATAAGTAGATTAAATGCCAAGGGAAATGATATAGCTCAGCAGAATTCTGTGCATTGTCCATGATATCGTCACATAAGTGCTAGGTGTGTTTCCCTTTCTGCTTCTCCCACCTTTGCCTGTCTATTTTTAATCCTGACTTTTTCACTTTTGGGAGAATGTGTTAGCCTTCATGTAATTGTTGTTGTAGCAGACTTCCTACACTTCATTGTAGCTGACAGTGAATTACAGCTGGGAAATCGCACTATACCTCTTGTGCTTCCTGCCACTTTTGTCTAATTTATTGGCACCAGGATGTCTGGTTGTTTTTGTTTTTCTGATGTGTTTTATATATGATTTTATTGAAGCTGTCTGCCTCCATCCCACCACTTAATACATGTTCACTCAAGTGGGGGAGACTGGCAAGCAAAGTCACCGGAGGCAGTCCCACCCTCTTTGTCATCCCTCTCTTGTCACTTTCATTCCCTGCCTGAGACATGTATCTTTGCACTGAGTTATGTAAGCCCGTCTCTTTGGTATGCAGTGATGGTGAGTCACAGCATGGCTCAGTTGGTTTTTCCTTCTTCACATTTTTTCGCTGTGGAGGGCATTCCAGGGTTAATGTTTCCCTATGTGCTTCAAGGGCCAAAATTGCACTGGGAAAAAAAGTGAGTCCTTTGATCAAGCAGCGGCTTTGCAGGCGTTTTTAGCTACTATGATTTCATTTCTATTGCATATTCTGAATTAGTTGTTTGTATGTACCCTAAACTTTGTGTGCTACTTGATCCCAGTGTATCTACATGATAGCCTGCCCTCCCATAGTGAGTAGAAGCATGGACGTCCTGTCAGCATATAACAATTGGCTGATGTTTAAATTAACCCAGTACTATGTGACCTAATCTTTATTAACTGCATCTGTGGAGTAGGCATGAACTGTAACACTTCCATATCTATCTATCGATCTATCTATCTATCGATCTATCTATCTAGGCACCGCTGTCTTTTAAACTCTGTCTTTAAGACATTGCAGATTTTGTGTGTGTGTATTCTATTTACTCATCACAGTAGAGTAAGCTGTACTCCTATCGAAAAGCCAGTTATTCTTTCGACAAAAACCATTAGAATCATTAAAAATACCGTGTGTGTGTGTATGAATACAGTTTATTTATTTACACACATTTTTTATATATATAAAATTGCATTCATATAGAATACAACAAAACTGTTTAATGGAAAAACAAATACTTATTCCTCTTCGTGTCTGCATGGGTTTACTTCAGTTACCATATTTTTCGGACCATAAGGCGCACTTAAAATCCTTTAACTTTCTCAAAAATCGACAGTGTGCCTTAAAATGCGGTGCGTCTAATGTATGAATTAATTCTGGTTGAGCCTTCTGACCTAGAACCGATTGTAGATGGTACACGGCGCTCATAAATCTGTCAAAATGTTTTAGCACGGTCCTGGTAGGTTACGAAGCTTATGGCAACCGTAGTGCGCAGCATCGCGGAGTATTACGGAATGTGCTTCAGCATTAGGGTACGTGCATTCATTCATTTATTTTCGAAGCGGATTTCAAACACAACTCTATCAGTCACGCAGTACAACATGGACATAGAGCAGCTGTGAGAGAATTCAACATTAACGAATCAATGATACGGAAGTGGAGGAAGCAAGAAGACGCCCTGCGCCAGGTAAAGACCAAACTGAGCTTCCGACGGAACTTAAGAGTTTTGTTTCATTTCATGCGCCTTATAACCCGGTGCGCTTTATGTATGAACATAGATCCGTTAGAGTCGATCACTGATATCGATTCTTATTACCCGGTGTGCTTATAGCTCGAAAAAAAAACGGTACTCTGGTTTCCTCCCCTATCGAAACACTGCCTGTTTGGCTAATTGGTTTGTCTCTAAAGTGACCCTAAAGTGTGTGAGGATGGGCTCCCTGTTAGCGTTGTTCCTGCTTGCGGCCCTGTGCCGCCGGTAGCACCAGCTTTCCGCGACCCTGATCAGGATTAAGTGATTAAGAAAATTAATGAATTAATTAAATTGTTTAAGCTATGGAATCCTAATTATGGGCACTTGTTTTACCTCAGTATACTTGAATACTATGGGACTTTGGTAGCCTAGCGGTAAGATACTGGAAATATGGACCGGAAGGTTTCAGGGTTCAAATCCCACCGCTGTCAAGCAGTCGAGGGCCTTAGCAAGGCCTTAACTCACAAGTGAAATGAAAGTTGCTATGGATAAGGGCACTGCTAAAGATTAAATGTAATGCATATTTTATCATAGGACTATAACACGCTCAAATTGTACACTCAGAAAATTAAAGGGTCATTTAGACTGACATTAGTGTATCCATAGTTTGTTGTATGTAATGTTTTTACAACTTTAAACACTGGGGAGAATTTTCAAATTACTTTGCTTCATAATTTGCAGTAGTATCAATGAATAATCAATGATCGCGTATGCTGGTGAGATATAATACAAAATTCTTGCCTCTGCAAATGTACTGCATCTCTAAAAGACACATTATACTGGCTTTTGAGCCTAATTTACTGATGGTCTTTGAATGAAGTTATTACCAAAAGAATTAGACAAAAACGTGATTCTGCATCAAACCTTAGAGGCTGCTATCATTGCTTTACATGTCCATAATGAGTATTTTGCCAATACAAAGAAAATATGTTGATATTATTACCGTTTTATGGTTTTACATTAACATTAACAATTCATAAAAAGAGGGAGGGTGTGAGATTAGGAAGCTAGGGAGGGGTATCAGCAGTGCTGACCCAGGTGTATAGATGAGGGGATGTGGGCCTATGTTGTTATGGGTCCCACAAAGGCATGCAAGCAGATAAAATCACAGTACATGTAAAAGGTCTGATGTCGCAAAGTCATTTGAAGATCAAAGGTATTTGACGCATTGCCCAGTGTGTCCCCACCAGCTCCAGTCTTTGGTTCGATGTCGACCGGTCTGTGTGGAGTTTGCTGTCGTCCAATGTCTGATGGGTTTACTCTGGGACACTGGTTCCTCCCACATTCCAAAGACCGTTATGTTAATTTGTGTTTTGGAAAATGCCCTCTGGTGTGTAAGTTTGTGTTTTGTATGCCCTACCCAATGGATTGGTGGCCCTGCTAGGGTTGTTCATGCTTGGGGTCGCGGTGCGACCCTAACCGGATATGCAGATGAGAAAATGAGATGTATGTTGACAAGTTTGCCAAACTAAATATTTGAAAATTGATAGGTGACTTTAAGGATGGAATTTGTTCTTGTGGGCTCAAGATTCCTGCGAGTGACTCTGTGGTCGGACTACTTAATGCCGATGTTGTACTTATTTTACATTTTATTTGAAACTATGAACTCCAGGATGATAGTTAGTAAATTAGTTTCGTTTCATAATTATGCATCTACGCCACCCAAGGGAGTTGGTACCTTTTTGAGTCTGGTCCTCCCAAGGTTTCTTCCTACATAACACTTAGGGAGGTTTTTCCTGCCACTGTAGCCCTAGGCTTGCTCAATTTGGGATTGGACAGTAGATTATTAGGAGATATCTAAAATTGTAAGTGCTTTGAGAAAATGCTCCATGTAAAAAGCGCCCATATAAATAGATCTGACTTGTTAATTATTAACCAAAAAATAATCATATTTTTAATTACCATGTTAAAAATTATTCCCTTCCAGATTACTAGATTGTGATGAATAAGGTCCTGAGATTAAATTACATTACACCCTGTTTGGCCTGCATTGTCAACCAACAAAAATTCACCCAACATAGCCGGGTTAGATTTTATGTTGAATTTCAATATATTGTAACTGGGAAAACAAAGCTAGAGTAGAATACAAATGATTTAAGTCTCAGTTGATGACCTGTTTGAGCTGTTTTTGAGAGCGTTCTCATACCTGTGGAGCCTGTCAAATCTTTCTGCTTACGGACACCACAAATGCGACTGCATTGAAGGTAATTTGCTGGTCCAGTTAGGCTAATGAGGTTTTCGGTTTTGGAAAAAAAGGGGGGGGGGGGGGGGATATGTACCAGTTACGCAGGACAGAACTTTTTTATTTCAGTGTTTGTCACCAGAAATTAGTGAGTTTTGTTCTCATTGTTAATTTTTTTGTCAATTTTTATTTAGTATTTACAAAGGGACTGCATTACATGTGTGTATTCTTTAGTTAGTGTGGCTCATTATGTAATCGGAACGTTTTATCACCTGACCCAATGGGGTTTTGTTTTCCTTTAGTGCCCTTTATGTCCTTTTGACGACTCTGTTGACTGATATTATTTATTTATTTTTTTATTTTTATTTTTTCAGAAATTAACTGTAATATTTATCATAGGTCTGTGTTTAAATGTGGGTCCTCATCAGCTGCACATAGTGATCAGACTACATTAACTAAAGGTGTTTAGCATTTTCTTACCTTCAAGTGCTCCCGTGTCTTTTTGTTAGTAGTTGCTATAGAGACTGGAATTTCCTCATTTTGAAAGTACTCATCTTCACCTTACCTTTAATCACCATCCTTGTTAATCTGTAATTGGTCAGTCTAGGATGGACTATCTTGCAGACCCTCTCATACATCGATTTATATCTCTGAATTATCTCTGAATTTATTGGTATGTATGTAGCTTAATTCAAATAATGTAAAAGCAGTAACATTTTTATATTATTTGTTTACATGCTTCCACACTTTAGTTAAGTAACACTTAATAATACAAAGGCTCTGTGTCTTTGACCGTGTTTGCTGACCTAAATTCTTTACATCTTTGCATATACTTTGATTGGACACTTTACTAGAGACATGTAATATCGTTTTAAACCCCCTTTGGCCTTCAGCAGCAGTTGTTTCATTGATTCTACTAAGTGTTGAATCGTTCTGCAGGAATAAAGATCCATGTGGACAGGATGGCTTTTTGCAGTTAACGCAAATTAGATGGAGTTACCGACATGTTCTGAACAGCACGTTCTACTTTATCCCAGAAATGCTCTATTGGATTAAGATCTGGGGACTGTGAATGCCAGGGAAGCAAGGGGAACTTGCTGCAGTGTTCCTGGAACCAATCCGTGACTATACAATCCTTGTGGTGCATTTCCCTGCTGAAAAGTGTCTTGCTGCCAATCTTAGCCGCTCGGTGTACAACACAAATAAAACAATTACTTATTTAAATTCATGTTTGCGGTTGTGGAAGTTTTATAAAATCTTTTCCGTTTGACTATGTAAATGTTAGTATGATATCTGAAGAAATGCCAAACACAGGTTTTAAAAAAAAATTAATTAAACCTGTAATCTTATTTGTGCCTTTTAATTAATTCAGTCACAGTGGGATCATTTCACTTAAGTGAAAAGTGTAAGTTGTTTGGTAAACTAAACTAGATTTCTAATCTATGTTTGGAAAAACACACATTTCCATGAATCTTGATCAAGCTCCCTTGCACGAACCTCAAGACCCCTGATTTTTTTGTTGTTTTCTTTAGTTTACGCCCATCAAAACCAGCTGAGCTAAAAGAATGTTTATAGCAAAATCTTTCAAATCAGGCCTGCTGGAACCAAGTATTTAATTATAATATAATTATTAGAGAATTGCAAACATGCCAGCCAATGATTCTTCTCCTCTAGATGTTCTTGCTTTGTAGGAATATGAATTTGTTTTGCTATGCTTGGCATTATATGGCTATTTCTTTATTAATTTATTCTTGTGCACCCTTTTTAAAAATCATTTTCTCACGAATATCCATTAACTGAATGATGTTCCAGTGCATTGTGTTGTATCACAACCGAGGTACAAGTATTTTGTGCGTGTGGCACTGTGCCTGCTGAATCTGGCTGTGATGGAAATAATTTTTTAAAATAAATAATTTAAGGGTTTGTTGTTTGTGGATGTGAATTATAGTATATAGAATGCATTGGGAAGGTTGCACGCTGAAGGGTAAAGGCATGAAAGTCATGGTGATTGCTTATGCAGTGTCATTCTTAATTTCACTCAGTGTGATTGGCCAGACCAGCCATTGTGTTAAATCAATAGTTCTGGTCCACGCATATACTGTCAACCCAGTTCACCACTGTGTGGTTAATTACTTTGCAACAGAATTTTAAAACATAAAATACAATGACAGTTTTGAAAGTGAAAACAACAGCAGCAAGATATGTTTTGGAATTTTTGCGCTAGACAAGAACCGTCATCTGTAAAGTGGGACATGGGCTCTGTGTCTGTCAATTTAAAAATCAGTTAAATAAAAGCCAAGTTGTCCTATGAGCTTTAAACAGGTTGAACAAATCAAAAGTACTTTGAGTAAATAGGCTTAGGCTTAAAATTTTTTTTTAGAAAATTTGATTGTTACAGTGTCTTATTATAGCATGTGTTTTTTATTTTTTTTATTATTATTTTTTTTTTGGTGGTGCTTCAAAGTGAGTTTTGAGTTTCTGCATGCATATGTCCTGTAACCAAAGGGAACCCAGTTTAAAATGAGCCAGAAGTATTAGTTGGACATTTATTTATTGAGGAAACTGAGCCAATGTTACATATCTGTCAGTGGCAAAAGTATGTGAACCTCTACGATTAGCCGACGAGTTGAAATCAGTCAGGTGTTTTCAGTCAATGGGATGAAAATCAGGTGTGGATGGACACACTTATTTACGGAACAGGGATCTATCAAAGTCTAATATTCACATCACATTTGTGGAAGTGTATCATGGCACAAACAATGGAGATTTCTTGGTGCCTCAGTAAAAGAGTTGCTGATGCGCATCAGGTTGGAAAAGTTTATAAAACCATGTCGGATGAGTTTGGTCTCTACCAATCTATAGTCAGACAGTTGTTTACAAACTGGAAAAAATCAAAACCATTGTTACTCTCCCTCCCCAGGAGTGGTCAACCAACAAATATTCATCCAAGTGCAAGATATGTAATAGTCAGTGGGATCTAAGGAACAAAGTAAAGACTGAACTAAAGACTTTCTTTTACATTTTGGTAATGCTTTTGTTTCATCATCACCTGTTAGTTAGTCCAATGTCAGGCGATCACTGACTCAACAATGGTGTGATCAACAGTTGTGTCCATGGCAAGGTTGCCATGGTTGCCAACAACCATGTCATCTTCAAAGTCACTTAAATTGCCTTTATTCCTAATCCTGATGCTTGGTTTGAACTTCAGCAGATTGTCTTGACCATGTCTACATGCCTAAGTGCATTCTATTGCTGATTAGATGCTTGAGTTAATGAAAGGTTGAACAGGTGTACCTAATGAAGTGGCTTAAACGTAATCAGAATATTTTGGTTCGAATGAGAAGTGTGCCTGGAAGAGAAATGGTGAAATATTATGGAAGCAGTTCATTTGCAGAAACCCACCAACATCCCAAAGTTGATGATGTTCTGTACGGAGGAATGGGTTATAATTCTTATGAGCCGATGTGCAGCGATACAAAAGATATAAAGCAAAGGTTCACTTTCTTTTGTAACTCCCAGTTAACACAGGATTTAACTGGGTTCTCTTTATCTACTTTTTAGACTGGTGTGAAAGTCTGACGAGTCAGAAATATGCAGAAATATAGAAAATTCTAGAGTTCACAAACCTTCAAGAACCACTGGATATCTGGGATTGCTTCATATATAGCATAATTGTTCAATTAATTCAAGAATTGTAATTCAATTCCATTCATTGTCATTAACAATGTGGGGACACATGCCAACGAAAAGTGGGAAACCATAAAACATTGGTGGTTAGCCTTGCATTGGTTTGTGCTCACTCTTTGTTTACTGTGAGAGATGCAGTGATTTTCCTGTAAAACTTATCATTTCATTCAAACTGTCATTTAAATTTAACCTGCTGTTTGGTACACTGCTTGCCTTCATCCGTTGTAATGTGTATTCATTTATCGTCCACTCAAATACAAAGTACATTTAATCATTTGGCAGATGGTCTTATCCAAAGTAACTTGCAAGACGTGCAAACAGTTGAAGGTGAAATGATGCAGGTACTCAATGATCTGTAAGTATTCATTACTAGTCAGTCCAGAAACTAATGCTACTCAAAGTCTGACATGCCTGCTCTCAATTTGATGCCAAGGTCACACATGGTACCAAATACAAAGAGGTTGAGGATAGGTTGACATGTAACAAGCAGGTACAAAAGAAATGTAGAGGGTGGAAGAGACATTATCCTAGGTATTGTTTGAAGAGGTAAGATTTCAGACTTATGTTGAAGAAGGAGGGACATTGTGATGTTCTGGTGTAGCAAACCCATTCCTACAGGACCCAGCACTGAGATCTGGGCTTGCAAATTGAAGTGAACATGCACCTGTAAGATCGATCTTGTAGTTTGAGGAGAACCAGGCAATCACATGGCCCCCCCCCCCCCACCATTGCCAAAGTTAAAAGAATGGAATGGAATCTGATTTAGAGCATCAAATGACGCAAACAGATCCTGAATGATAAGTACTGAAGATGGTATGAAGGGTTTCAGTTAATACGTGAACTGTACTTTCTGTAGAATGCCCTGCCTATTAACCAGAATGGTTTATATCATGGAGGTTGTGTTTGGGTTTTTTTTTTTGAAGAAATGAGGACAGTTTTCAAAGTACAACATGTTTCATGGTTTTGGACAGGAACGGAAGGAGGAAAACAGATCTGTAGTTAGACACGTCAGCTGGGTTGAGTCATGGCTTATGAGAGGAGGAAATAGGAAAGATGTCAGTGACATGTTGATTGTTGATGTGGTATATGGTGCAAGGTTGCTGGCAATTGCCTGGAGGAGTGTGGATGGTACTGGATCTAGTGAAGAGATCGTAGTGCAATTTGTGGTCATTGGAGTCACCACTCTATCTTCAGGACATGGTTTGAATGTGAAGAAATTTGAGTGATGAATATGGGTTTGCTCCATCTTGGCTGGATTATAGAATGATGACTAAATTTGCCTTCACCTTTTGTGCAAAAATGGGTCATGAAATGCTGGAATTGAGATGCAACAGTAATTTAGGATATAATGAAAGCTGTTTGGGGGGGGGGGGGGGGCTGTGTTGACAGAATTAGAAAAAGAACCATGATGCACAATATTCTGCATTGTAATTATGAGTGGAATTTTTCTATAATTTCTTCTCACACTGCAGCTTGATATATGAGATAGTGGTGGTGTCAGTTGGCCAAAGCTTGGTCCACAGGTTTCCTGAGTAATCTGGGAGCACACAGACCTGGAGTGGATTTTGCAGAGATATCGGTGGGCAGGGTCTGCAGGAAGTGCTGAGAGTCTGACGATGGCAAGATGGGGGACAATCAAGGATACTGATTGATTTTCTATGAAAGCAATGTTGGCCTATTGGCCTGGTAAGACATCAAGTGTTTTGCCTGTTCTGAGTTGGTAGTGATGATGTGCAAGTCAGGTCAAATGAGCCAAGATGGTGGCTGACAATCATCTACTAGTAAGGAGGTTGAGGTCAAGCAGAAGGACTAGAGCACTGTCTTCCTCTGGAAATGAGTTGAGAAGAAACAAGTACTCTACAGCTGCCATGTAACACCTGCTGTGCTTCTCTGCGTTTGTTCTGTTGAAACCCAAAATATTGCCACACGGGTGTGTTTAGCATCCTTCTGTTGAACAGCTTGTCCTTTGTAGTCTTTACAGAAAAGAGGATCTTGTAAATCACAGCTTCTTGCATTTGCATATATCCCAACATCTGAGAAACTGAGAATGTGTTAATCTTTCCAAATTGTTTAAACGTTTGTATGAGTAGTTAATTAGTTCACGTTCCCTTAGCATAGTATTGAATCAAGTATAGTCTTTTCTACTGAATACAATCAAAAACAAAACATGAAGTAATATAATAATAATAATAATAATAATAATAATAATAATAATAATAATGTACCGTATTTTCCGGACCATAAAGCGCACCGGATTATAAGATACAGTATCAACGATCGACTGCTAACGGATCTATTTTCATACATAAAGCGCACCGGGTTATAAGACGCATGAAATGAAACAAAACTCTTAAGTTCCGTCGGAAGCTCAGTTTGGTCTTTACCTGGCGCAAGGCGTCTTCTTGCTTCCTCCACTTCCGTATCACTGATTCGTTAATGTAGAATTCTCTCGCAGCTGCTCTATGTCCATGTTGTACTGCGTGACTGATAGCGTTGAGTTTGAAATCCGCTTCGAAAATGAATGAATGAATGCACGTACCCTAATGCTGAAGCACATACCGTATTACTCCGCTATGCTGCGCACTACGGTGGCCGTAAGCTTCGTAACTTACCAGGGCCGTGCAAAAACATTTTGACAGATTTATGAGCGCCGTGTACCATCTACATCGGTTCTAGTCAAAAGCACAACCAATTAATTCATACATTAGATGCACCGCATTTAAAGACGCACTGTCGATTTTTGAGAAAATTAAAGAATTTTAAGTGTGCCTTATGGTCCGAAAAATACGGTTTACTAACCATAGACTTCAATAATTGTAGAAAAGTAATGATTAAAAAAAAGTTCAAAAATATTTATTTGAGAATAAAGAATAACAGTTCTCATAATTACAAGTACTTTTACACATGCAAGTTACTTAAAGGTTAATGAACATAAATGTAAGTAACTATAGTGTATTACTATCTATTTCTGGGAACAAATACATTTAGGCCATGCATGCATTCATTTTAAATCTCTGAGATTAATCTCTGTGAGCTTTGGGAGGCATAACATTATAGACAGACATGAGTAGTAATACACAATCTGTTTCACTCAATGATTTTTGACAAAAAATGTACTTCTTAGAGGAGATTTAGTTTGAGATACTTTTCGTTCTTACTTGAGTAAATTCATATTATACTTTACAATATGCAACATTGTAATATCTTTAAGCAACATTGCTTTAAAATAACCGGTTTGTATTGCATTATCTTTTGTGTGTACTTCTACACAACCCTGTGTAATTCAATTATAAAATGGTACAAGGTTTTATGGTGTGTTATAGGATTTTAAAGTTGATGCTAAAAGTTTAGGTGTCACTGCTGTACTCCAGGATTAGTGAAATGCGAGTGAAATCCTGGTTACCAAAACATTTTTTTCTTCTTCTTTCTTTCACAAATAGAGCAGGGTTTGTATGTGTGGTACAGCAGTCTGATACGATAGGCCACCACCATAGGGGACTGAACTTGAGTCTCAGCATATCCCTCCGGGCCTTGCTGTGTGTCACATGCAGACAAAATTGACTGTGTTTGAGAGAGAAGAACTTTATATACTGTGGTCCCTTAAATGTACCCCTGTGCTGTGGTGACCTGTGCTTCTGTACTGTTGGTGGGCAGTGTGGCGGTGTCCCATTTTTGTACTTGTACTGTGTACAAGTGTTTAGGTCATTGTTGCTCTTGAAGTCAAGCCACCTGGCATTTTCAGCTGTCAAGCGAAGGGCTTCAGGTTTCCTTAAGAAATTGGGTGTACTTGACATCATGGTGCTTGGAGTTCAGTCTAAAAAGTTTGATCTTGATCTCATCTGACTATAAAACCTTTTTGTCACATTGTGTCAGAAGTGCAAACTAGACTGGCATTTCTTACATTCCATCCTGCATACTCAACATTGTGTAAAACGTTTCCAACCACTGGGAAATTCTAAATGTTAATATGAGCTACTATTAGTGGAATCCTCAAGGAAGTGCTGTTTTTTTTCTGAAGTAATCAAAATAGCTGATTGTTGTCAATGAGCCTGTTGTGTGAACCGAATTGTGATTGGTTGAACCTGAGCAAGATTATAATGGTTAGTGTAAAGGGGCTGATCACTTATTATATTCTAATAATTTATCTTTACAGACATTTTCACTTTTGATGTTGGGAGTGGTGTCAAATACAGCTGGAAAGAAGTTTAGATTTAATCTATTTTTCATTTCAGGGTGTAATGTAAAGGGTGTAAAAATGTAAGGATTTTGACAGGGTATGAAGATATTCTATAGGCAGTTAGGCAGTGTATGCGATTTTAATGAACTGCACTGAACTAAATGCAGGAGTAACACAATGCTCTGCTAATATGGTTAAACAGGACAAATGATCCCATCACCTTATGTATAATTATTGTTTAGATCAGAGGTGACTTAAAACAGGGTGATGTTTTAAAAATTAGTTTTTACCCAATCTTAACACAGATTTTTCCTGGTCAGGCTTGTGGAGGCTCTGTCATATATGCCTGGACGGCACAACGGTGCAGATGTAACCACACCCTGGACAGGATGCCAGACCATCGCAATAAAACAGAATAATACGTCCTGAAGACCAAAAGTAAAGCCTGCCAATAAAGTGTATGATCCACCATTCTTAGTGCTATATCAGTTCCTGATTAGAAACTCCCATATCCTGTTATTTCTGTGTAAATGCAGTCCAGTTGTGCAATTGTGAGTAAAATGTTTTCACTGAGGAACTCTTGAAGTTCCAGCTTTGAAGCTCATGATGTTCATTGTGGTTAATAGTGGGTGCACTTTTGATTCTGTGGTTATTTTAGTGATTCAACTTTTGAGGCACTAAGCATCAATCCAGTAAAGTATGTAACCCTGTTGGTGAGCTTCACATGTTATCTGTGCTTGCATTACATGATACTGATCTCCTTGATTCATTAAATAGTATTCATTGGGTTTTTTGTTGTTGTTTTTTTAAATCTGCAATTATTGGGCCTTTAATCTGGCATATTAGTTGCCTTATGTTTTAAATTCTCACTTTTGTAGATGTGCTAACTGTCAGACTTCTGTTGTAGCTAATGCATGCTGTTACTTGGCAATAATATAGCTTGACTCTGGAAAAAGACATGGGAAATGGCGCATTTTGTATGTAGTTGAATAAAGCTCAGTAAAACTCATCTATACTCCCACACAACTGCATGGTGGTCTTGCATTGAACAACATTTATCACTGACGTATGATGTATGCACGATGTCTTTAAACATTTTTTCTCAAATTCAGAGCATGTTATTTTATATATTTATATTAGAACTTTATATTAAGTCACTTCCTGCTTTGTTCAAACTGCTGCAGTTGTGTTACAAATTGTGTACACAGGCCTGAGCAGGCTTTTGCTGTACTTGCACTTCCCACAACATAAGCTTTCTGACACACACTTAAGGCAGAGGGTATGGAAACAAGCCCCCACAGCTGGTAACATAATGTGGGCGCTGATGCACAGCGTCCTAGTGTTTATCAGCTGAGAGCAGACGTATGCTCGAGGCAGGCAGCAGTCGTGACAAACCTCAGGGACACTGGCCTACTTCTCAGTCACTCTCCTCAGCAGTCATCCATTCTGCTTCTCCAGTTGATTATCATTACTCTTGGATTACAATATGAAAGTATAGCACAAGGCTAGATTACAGTTTCCAAATTTCACATAGATTCATTAAAGCTGCAGGAGATGCGCACAGTGCCGTAAGTAATACTGCATTAAACGGAGTTGCGGGCTGTTGTACTTAATCATAATGATATTAGAAATAATAAATGTTTTTTCATTTGCACGCAGAGAGTTAATAATAATATTGAGACAATCTCTGTTGTGAGTTTTTTATAAGAAATGAATGGAGATCGACTGCTGTTAAGCCACGTCATGTTGATGTTCTTTTGAGTTATCCATGTTTTCAGTCTATCACGTGCTATTTTCACTCAGTCCTGTCTCAAGAGGCAGACATTCTTTCTGTTTTTGACCTGTTCAGTACGCTGGCCTGGAGTGTCAAATAACAACCACATTCACAAAGATTTTAGAAGGAAATCTAATTCCGGACTTCAACAATTCATATTGGATGATTCATATTTAGAATGCAGGTTAATGTATTTGTGCTCTGACTTAATGTTGTTGTGTTCTTGACTTTTGTGTTCTTTGTAAATGTGGTTGTGATTTAACTCTCCAGGCCACCGTAGTTTTTTTTATTCATTTCATGTCTCCCTCAGTTGCTGCTTAATTATGCATCTATTCAGAAATCCTAATGAATATTAAAGCCTTTTTAAAGTAGTGTTCTATTCTTATTTTACCAGCACACCATATGGTTGTTTTTGCCTCCCATTTTTCTTTCTTTGTTTATGCATGCAAATTATTATTTTTTTCTTCATTGTCCTTTATTACGAAACACTGACATCAAGACAAAACTCCTGTGAAACAATGAAAGGAAACAGCTGCATAAACTCAAACACGAGATTCCTTCCTTCCTCTGATCTATAACAGATACTTCTACATTGTTGTTGAGAAGCCTTCTGTTTTTTTTTATAAAAAGAAACATGACAAGTTCTTTTATTTGTCGGGGGGAGTTTTGGCACCTTACTCGGAATACAATGGAGTAGGCAGAGGTACTCCCTTGACAGAGTACCAATACATTGCAGGGTTCCGCACCAACTGACATTCACGTTGTAAACCCCATCTAGAATTTGAACCCAGGCCCACAGGAACTTGATCCTGATGTAAGAGTATGAAATGTGTGCTCTAGCATGTGATCTCCTTTGTGGCATGTTGACCTGTGGATGTTTGCTGTATGTGGATAGGCGTGTGTATTTGACTACTGGGTGGAATGTGTGCAATTGCACCTTATTAAACAGTTCTCTGTCAGATTTACTGACAGCCTGCAGTTCAGACAGGCTATAATGACAATGGGTTGGAGAACATGATTAAATATTTTAAATCGGGTCTGTTATTTTTATGCTACAAATAAAAATATTAATAATAATTAATAACAATATTTTTGTACTGAGTTGATTGTAATAAATATATTGATTCACACTGGATCACCAAGATCTACAGTTTGAAAAAAATATTTTTATGAAGGCAATGAAATTATCAGTAACTTGATAATAATGTGGAAATACACTGAGTGACAAAAATAATGCACCAAGAAAGAGTTGTTAGGATGAAATGAAACATATGTATGAATGTAATGATGATATATATAAGTGATTACATTATTAGAGCAGAAAAGTAAGTATATGTATATGTATTTTGGGTAAAACTGTACAACTGAAAAGGGACTCTAGTACCATGTTGGGCTTGGATATAAGATGAGGTATGGTTGACCATGGAGGTATTCAGGCTCTGTATGGTATCTTGTGGCACATTTGCCCACAGATGCTGCAGCTGGGTCTTTAGACCCTGCACACTCATAGGTTGCTGAAGCTAGTGTCCCAGCAGATCACATAAATGCTTGATTGGTGATAAATCTGGCAAACGGGCAGGCCAAGGAAGTGTTGTAATCTGGTCGAGGCAATTCCTGCCGTTAGAGGCAACACATTTGGCCACAGGATGTCTTGCACATATCGCTGATCATTAGTGTCCCTCGTATCACTGTTACTGGTTACTGACTATCGTATGCGATGGCTCCCCACATCATCACACCAGCAGTTGGGGCATTGTGTTGCTCTACAGCATACTTGACTGTTGTTGGATCCCTGACAGAACCTGTATTCATTGCAAGAGACGATACGGTTACAGTTTGTAGCAGTCCAGATTTATCGTACATGACACCACTGCAAATACAGGCAATGGTGGCTGGCTGTCAAAGACGGGGCACGTAATGAGCACCATGACAACAAATTTCCTTCTGCTAATCACCTGGAAATGGACAGAGAGAGGGGTGAGTAATAAAGGTATCACCTGTGTCTGGACTCATCCATGTGACTTAACCGAACTGATCAAATGATCCTCTCTAATGGGAGTCTATCTGGGCTATCCAGAGCCTGTTTGCCATGTGTGTGTGCCCTCCCAGAACCACTACAACCAAACACCACCTAACAGCTAGGTTGTAGTGGCCTAGATGGTGGGCATTTTGTCGAAGTGACCATCCTGCTTCTGTCAGTCCAATGGTGCACCCCCTCTCAAAGTCTATGAACTGGGCAAAATGTATTTGAGTGCATCATCGATGCATGTCTAGCAGTCGGCTAGCTCTCACCAAGAGGTACACTACCCTCTGCAGTAACAGTATCATCTGAGAGCCTTTGTATTGGGCAGCGCAGCAAGCATTTTTATGCCATCTTGTGGAAAGACCCAGTGCCTAATCAGACCACAACTGTAATAGTGCTGGGTACACCAACCGGTACACCAGTGTTAATTTCCCGTACTTGTGTTCATTTCTCATATACCTCCATACAGTAGCTTTAACGCTTCAAATTCTAGAATATTTTTCGCTGCTATGAGCACTGCTGAGCTCTGAGTAAGAACGGCCTCGCCGAACAGTATGCTGGGTAAAGCTCTCTAGACCGGTATCATAACATACACCACAGCCTAGAAATAGTTTGTTAACCGCTGGGAAAAGCTCCATCAGATTAACGAACAGAACACAGAACTGGTTTATAAGCTAGTGAGATCAGAGATGCAAAAGAAGAATGCAGTAACTCTCAGTACTGATTCAGAGTAATGATTAACTCACTG
This sequence comes from Ancistrus triradiatus, assembly GCA_025084515.1. Taxonomy (NCBI): domain Eukaryota; kingdom Metazoa; phylum Chordata; class Actinopteri; order Siluriformes; family Loricariidae; genus Ancistrus; species Ancistrus triradiatus. The sequence goes on from JAJAGP010003439.1 coordinate 64,430, forward strand.
AATTGGGGTTATGTTTTGCTGGAACGAAAATTCTTCAGCCAAAAAAATAGGCACCTCTCTTTTTTAAAGCTCTGTTTTTAAGACGTTGCATTTTGCACAATTAAATCTCTTTACATTCGGCAACTGTTTTATGCATTCTGATTTGTGTCGTTTTGTAGGGTGAAGTAAACCCTTTGGTAATCAGAGCCTTCATTTTATGCGCGCGCACACACACACACACACACACACACACACACACACACACACACACACACACACACACACACACACACTCCAGACCTCAACCCCATAGAAAATTTGTGGACGGAGTTGAAAGTTCGTGTTGCCCCAAAACATCACTGCTCTAGAGGAGATCTGCATGGAGGAATGGGCCAAAATACCAGCTACAGTGTGTGCCAACCTGGTGAAGACTTACAGGAAATGTTTGATTTCTGTCAACAAAGCATTGAGTTGAACTTTTGTTATTAACCAAACACTTATTTTCCACCATAATTTACAATAAAATTTTTTTTAAATCCTACAATGTGATTTCCTGGATTTTTTCCCCCTCATTTTGTCTCTCATAGTCATACCTATGATCATCTTTCTAAGTCGGAGAACTTGCACAATTAAAAAAAACTATGTATTGTACTTCTAATGAGTAGAGGGAGCTACAAACCTAAATCTTAAACCTAAATCTAAAATTCTGCAACCCCCCCAAAATACCATCATATACCTTGAAACCATTAGAAACCTTAAAAATACAGTGATGCACATTTTTGCTCATACCGCCAGCACTAACATATCCACTTCCTTCAGAAGGGGATATGTTAAGACAAAACCTTCAAAAGTTAATTGTATAATGAACTGAGGACTATAGTTTGAAATGTGGAAAGGAAACTATGATAAGTTGATGTTTGAAACAATTACATTAACCTACAGTTGGCCAAAGTTATTAATACAAAGCTTATTTCATAATAAAGTGTTGAAAAATCTCATGTAATTTATTGTGTAATGGATTGAAAGTGAAATGTAAAAACAACAGTTACTTTATTGTTAACTAAGCTAACTGCAGCCTGTATTCTGGAGCATTCAATTCCTGTTTCCTTATGGTTGGCGCATATAAACTAACATTTTTAGGATCCATGGAGGTTCACTGTGGTCTGCGGCTGAGGCGAATTGTTTATTTGAGATTTGGGCTGATGAAAGCATAACGATTCAACTAGACAAGAAAAAAAGCAATAATGTTTCGTGCTCCAGCGCGGAAAATGGTGTCAGCTGACTCAGTAAAAATCATCTTACGTGCAGCACAAAAAGCCGAAAATCAGTGCGTCACATAATCAGTACATTTTATTAAAAGGCTTATTTGGGCTGTGTGTCAGCGTGAACAGGGAGAAACAATAAAAGTCTAATAGTAAGTACAAGCATGAAGTCCGCTGTGCAGCACGGGAAGCCGAAACACAGTGAGCTGCATAATCAATGCACATATTAGGCTATAATGCATATTTGGGCTGTGTGCAAGAAACTAAACCAAAGAAAAGCACAAGTATGTGTTTACCCGATCACATATGTACAACCATGAAGTGTGCTGTGCTGTGTGAGTGTATATCGTGATGACGAAAGTGCGCCGGAGCACATTTCGATGAACCTAGTGTGAGCAGGAACCAGAGCGCGAATCTGGAGGGGGACAAACGCGCTCCGGCGCGGTTCAAGGCAACCGTGCTCAGTGTGTACACCTTAAGTTGCACTAAGAATACAGTACTGTAGTTGTGAAAATAAAGAAAAACATGATGTAAATAGTGGAGATCTTCTCTGAGGGCTGTTGTGAACCTGAATCACTGTGTACTGAATCGTGACTCGTGAATCAGGAATCGTGACTTGCGCTTCGGCTGAAACAACTCGCGGGGCTCGATTCGTAGATGTTTAAGCAAGTGTGCCGAACACCAGGCAGGTTTTTTAGAGTCAAAATGTGTTGAGAACCAAATTCCAAGGTGGTCAATTGTATCACTGTAATCACTTTCATACAGTACCAGTAAAAAGTTTGGACACATCTTCACATTCCATGGTTTTATTTTTGTTTATTTTTTTTGTCCTACATTGTAAATTATTGAAATCGTTCAGACTACGAAGGAACACATAGGGAATCGTAGTAAACTTAAAAGTGTTAAACAAACCAAAATATGTTTTAGATTTTAGATTCTTCAAAGTAGGCACCCTTTTCTTTGATTACAGCTTTGCACACTCTTGGCATTCTCTCAAGCTTCATGAGGTAATGACCTGAAATGGTTTTCCAACAGTCATGAAAGAGTTCCCAGAGGCTCTGAGCATTTGGTGGCTGCTTTGGCTTCACTCTGCAGTCTAACTCATCCCAAACCATCTCAATTGGATTTAGATCAGGTGATCGTGGAGGCCAGGTCATCTGATGCAGCACTCCATCACCCTCTTTCTTGGTCAGATGGTTCTTATATAGCCTGGAGGTGCGTTTGGGGTCATTGTCCTGTTGAAAACAAATGAAGGTCCCACTAAGCACAAACCAGATGGGGTGGCATGTTGCTGCAGAATGCTGTGGTAGCCATGCTGGTTAAGTGTGCCTTGGATTTTGAATAAATCGCCAACAGTGTCACCAGCAAAGCACCAACATACCATCACACTTCCTTCTCCATACTTCACTGTGGGAACTACCGCTCACCTGTTCTGCGTCTTACAAAGACATGGTGTTTGGAACCAAAAATCTCAGACGACAGGACAGATTTCCACTGGTCTCATGTCCAGTTCTTGTGTTCCTTACTTGTTCTTCCTTAGAAGTGGCTTTTTTTTTGCAGCAATTCGACCATAAAGTCCAGATCCACAGTCTCCTCTGAACACTTGATGATGAGATGTGTGTGTGCTGCTTGAACTCTCTGAAGCATTTAGGTGGGCTCTTATCTGGGGTGCTGTTAACTTGTGGTTTCTGAGGCTGGTAACTTATCCTGTGCAACAGAGCTAACTCTTGGTCTTCCTTTTCTGGGGTGGTCCTGATGAGAGCCAGTTTCATCGTAACGTTTGATGGTTTTTGCGACTGCACTTGAGGATACTTTCAAAGTTCTTGAAATTTTTTGGATTGACTGACCTTCATCTCTTAAAGTAATGATGGTCTGTCGTTTTTCTTTACTTCTTGCCATAATATGGATTAGAACGTCACTCATAGGGTTATTCACTGTCTACCAGCTCTACCTCTTCACAACACAACTGATCGTCTCAAACACATTAAGAGGGCAAGACATTCAACTGTTAACTGAAAGCCATTCCAGGTGATTACCTCATAAAGCTGAGTGACTGAGAAAATGTCAAGATGTGCAAAGCTGTCCAATAAGCAACAGGTGCCTACTTTGAAGAATCTAACATATAAAACATATTCTGGTTTGTTTAACACTTTTTTGTTTACAAAATAATTCCATATGTATTTCTTCATAGTTGAATGACTTTAGTGTTAATCTAAAATGCAGAAAATTTAAAAAAAATGAAAAAACATTGAATTTGAAGTCCCAGAAGTTGAATCTGTTCATCTGGACATAGATTTTGTCGGAGAAACGTTTCTTCATTCATCTAAGTGACTTCTTCAGTCTCAGCAGTTGGAAAACTTCCCCAATCTTATATACAGCACCTTTGCATAACGACTGGTACCAGCACCATTGCAAAACAATGGGACCGGTGATCCCATTTGAATTTGAAAGTGTCCTAACTTTTGACTGGTATTGTGTATCGTCATTACATTCACACACAAGTTTCATTCAATCCCAACTCCTCCTTGGTGTGTTATTTATTTATTTATTTATTTATTTATTTATTTATTTATTGTCAGTGATTATTAATGTCTCGTAACTATTGATCAGTTCTGCTCACCAGCTTTTAGCCCATTACTCCATACAGAACAGGTTCAGCTCTAGGATGTTGGTAGGTTTCTTATATGAACTGATAGCTTCAGGTCCTTCCACATTTCTTTTGAATTAAGGCCAGCAATTTGACATGGGCATTCTAAAACATGAACTTTATTCTAGTATAATTTTTTATTATGGTACTGTGGTAGCCTAGTGGTTAAGGTATTGGACTATGGACCAGAAGGTCCAGGGTTCAAATCCCACCTCTGCCAGGCTGCCACCGTTGGGTCATTGAGAAAGACCCTTAACCCACAATTGCTTGGACTATAAGACTGTATTAATTGTAAGTTACCCCTGGATAAGGGCGTCTGCTAACTGACATGAATGGTAGATGAAGTTGTGTGCTGAGGGTTATCATTTTGCTGCATAACTCATTCACTTAAGATTGCGTTCACACACACACACACAGATATTCTCACATTTACCTTTAGAATTTGCAGTTATAATTCAGAATTCATTGCGTCATCCCTGAGGCCAGCCTTCCTGGCACAGACGCAGCAAAACTGGCCCAAACCATGATACTACCACCACCATGTTACACAGGTGGGATAAGGTTTTTATGCTGGAATGCAGTGTTCTCAATTCTACAGGCATATAGCTTCTCATTTAAACCAAAAAGATTTATTTTATTCTCATTTCTCCAAAAATATATTTACTGTAAGCCTTCTGGCTTGTTCGGATGATCTTCGCAAACTGCAGCTGGGCAGCAGAGTCCTTTTTAAGGAGCAGTAACTTTCCTCTCTTAACTCTGCCATGCACACCATTTGTTTTCCCCATTGTAAACTGTTACACGCCTTGCTCTTGGAGTGATATTTGCTGGTTTACAACACATGGGAAGGGTAACAATGGGCTTGAATCTCTTCCATTTGTACACAGTCTGTCCGACTGTGGATCTGTGTCCGCCTTATTCTTTAGAGAGGTGTATGCTTGGTACACCTCCACAAAAATGAGTTCATACTTGACGATCATGCTTTTAAAATAAAACAGGATGCACTCACATCTGATTGTCATAACATTGATTGAAAACACATGACTCTATTTTCACCTTGAAATGAATTGTTAATCATAGAGTTGTAGCAGCAAAGGTGGGGGCAAACACCATACTAATACCCATGTTTTGGATGTAACTATTTGGATTTCCATATACTTTTGTCTATATAGTGTATGTATACTTACACACATGCATGCACTCACTTTTAGATGCACCTCCTACGGGGCAGCACAGTGGCTTGGTGGGTAGCGCCGTTGCCGCACAGTGATCCCCTTTCTGTGTGGAGTTTGCATGTCCTCCCCTGTGTCTGCTGGGTATACTCCTTGGTTTCTCCCCACCAGTCCAAAGATTAATTTATGTAGCATGAGTAACTCTAATTGGCCGTGTGTGTGTGTGTGTGTGTGTGTGTGTGTGTTGTTGGTGTGTGTGTGTGTGGTGTGTGTCAACTTAACCGTGTCTGTCATTAAAATGGCTGTTGATGCTGATAGCGACGTTAAACAAACAAACAAACAAGATGGACATCCTTGTTAAATGCACTTTGGTCCATTATTGGCACCCTTTATTCACTTTGAAACCAAGGACAAAATCAAGCTAAGCTGAAAGCTGTGATTCATTAGAAATTGGACTCCCCTGTCCCCGACTAGTCAGTGCTCACATGACTTGAATTAGCTTCTGAATAGTGGCTTTGATTTGCTGAGGAGGGCAGGTTTGAACATTTATTGTAAATACAGTGATTCGAAGTTAATTAATGTAAATTCTTTCCTAGTGGCTTCTGTGATTATCATGTATAGTCACTTGACACACTAATAAGCAGTTTCAAGAGACAGCAGAATCTGACGTGTTTGCCTATTCTGAATTTTTAGGGTTTAGTAATGCTTTTGTAGGTTCATCCTGATTAAGAATAACAGTGCCACCTCTGATGTGCTATGGATAACTGGTCCCTTGCCACGCTGTAGGTGATGTTGCCATGGCAATATGTGGAATTTCTTGCTCAAGGAGTGGCAAACTAAAACTTCATCTATGGGAAGAAGCAGAACAAGCAAAAGACCTTTTAAAGTGTGCAAGATTATCTTAACTGAGCACAATTTCAGTGCTACGGGTTCAGTAGGCAATGCATCCTAGATCTGACTGAACTTTATTACTTTGATTTAATGGGTGGATTAGAGTGAACAGACTTGCAGCATGTACTGTGCTATTTGAAACTTCAAGGACTGTGCTTTTGTAGTTGGTCTCCCTGAAGTGTTCTTTTCCTTTAAGTGTGCAGCGCCAAAACCAAGCTGATATATTGCGTCTTAAATTTAGTGTCCTTTGTTTTAAAGGGAGTCATCATTTATGTAGTTTTAAAACTCATCACAAATCATCAGCATTTTTGTTTACAGTGGTGCGTGAAAGTTTGTGAACCTTTAGAATTTTTCTATATTTCTGCATAAATATGACCAAACATCATCAGATTTTCACACAAGTTATAAAAGTAGATAAAGAGAACCCAGTTAAACAAATGAGACAAAAATATTATACTTGGTCATTTATTTATTGAGGAAAATGATCCAATATTACATATTAGTGAGTGGCAAAAGTATGTGAATCTTTGCGTTCACCATCTGTAACTGTTGATCAGTCCTGCACACCGATTTTAGCCCATTCCTCCATACAGAACAGCTTCAACTCTGGGATGTTGGTGGGTTTCCTCACATTAACTGCTTGCTTCAGGTCCTTATGGTGTTGTCTGAACACCATATTACGTATGTGAACATCTATACTACATGATGTATAGCAAAGCTATATGGGGTACTGTAGTGTACAGAGTATTAACATTTGCTACCCCATATTGATTGTTTTTTTATTTGCAATTATTGAAGATGGGTAAAGTAATTTCATTTTAAAGTCGTATACAGCACTTTGCTTAACTCAGCCTCTTCTTTTCCTGCGTGTTCTTTCTTCTCTCGCTCTCTCCCTCTTTCTGCATACCAAACAAAGGCATGCTTGTTGTATTCATTACATTTTCATATATTATGTTTAATACATAGTCATAACCATTTAAATGGTGAGTGTGTCCTTGTGACAAGTTGTCACACTGTGTGGGGGTAAAGTGTCACACTGGATTTGGCAACAAAGAAAAACAATTAATTGTTGGGTTATTTATTTATTTATTTATTTATTCATTCGTAACTTCAGATTAAAATTTAAGTACCACTTTATGGGCAAAAAGCTTGTTTAGTAATTGAACTTGATTAATTATTGATCACTGTGCCAGTCCTGGAGTGTGCTAGGGCTCTTGAAAACAGTCAAAACGACTGGAAAATCATTCTCAGAATCACAGTTCTGGCCCACACACTTTCGTGCCTGGGTGCACTCTTCATGAACCCCATCCTCCATGTTTGCATGCCACACACTGGACCCGGGTCTTTTTTGGACAGCTGTTGAAGAATGTCATGCAAAGTAGACACAGGCACTCATGTTCATTTTTTTTTTTTTTTTTGATAATTATATTAAATCACTGAGATGAGTTTCCCCAAACTGCCATGTTTGCTACATTGACAGCTTAGTCCTCAACCAAGTATAAATGTGAAGATACTAACTAGAAGAGAATTATTACATAAAAATTAATGTTCTAATCTATTTTTTTTTTATCAGAATGTGGAAAATGGCAAAACTTTGCTCATTTCAGCTCAGTGTGTCTTACCTTTTTCAGACTGGATATGACATCAGATCAAGTATATGCTCAAAACTAGTATGTCACATTTAAGCAGTGCTCTCTATAATGTTGGAAATATTAAGTATGACAACTTACCTGTGTGACCAGATGTCCTGTCTTCCCTAATCTATACAGCTGGATTAACATGGTATGGAGAGTCAGAGGGAGAGAGAATGGAGAGAAGGGAAAGAATGGACAGAATGGAGAGAAGGGAGAGGGGGAGAGAGAACGAGAATGGAGAGAGCGAGAGCGAAAATATCACCCAAATGAGCAAATGTGATCGGATAGAATGCCGCACAGTGGTTGGGTGCTGATGTCTCTGTCTGGTGCTCGATTGCACTTCGTAATGACTTGCTGTCTGTAGGCGGCATTACTGCTGCTCCAGCAGAGACTTTCACATTTTCCCTGGTATAATCAAGGCAATAGTTAGACCTACCAGGGAAACTCATTTTGCTAATACAAAACATGATATGTTTGTAGGCAGAATATGAATGTGAGGCCCAGTTTTATGGAGAAAAATTTAAAGTGCATGATTGTGTATGGTATGTAATACTGCTTTTGTACCAAATCATGATTATAATTACAAAACCATATTTAAAGTTTGGATTCCGACCTCAAGAGAAAGTGGGTCATGCAGAAGGACAACGACGTTATGAAGAGTCATTCGACCAAGGAACGTTTAAAGAAGAATAAAGTTAATGTTTTGGAATGGCCAAAGTCAAAGTGCAGATCTTAATCCAATATAAATGTTATGAAAGGATGTTGGTGGAGGAAGTTTATAAAACAGCTTGATTCTTATAGAAGTGATGTATATTACAGAAGGATATACAGAGCTCTAGGATATTGGTGGATTTCCTAACGTGAACTCCCTTGAAACGATCAGTATGCTAGTAAACTTTTCCACAATAAAAAACCGATCAAGTGTAATATTTTTCTCTCTACTTTAATTAGTTGTGTGAAAATCTGTCGACCTTTTTGGTCATACAGTGGGGCAAAAAAGTATTTAGTCAGTCACTGATTGTGCAAGTTCTCCTACTTAGAAAGATGAGAGAGGTCAGTAATTTTCATCATAGGTACACTTCCACTATGAGAGACAAAATGAGAAGAAAACATCCAGGAAATCACTTAGTAGGATTTTTAAAAAACTTAATTGTAAATTAAGTTTTTTTTTTTTTTTTTAAATATGTATTTAGTCACCTACAAACAAGCAGGATTTCTGGCTCTCACAGACCTGTAACAACTTCTTTATGAAGCTCTTCTGTCCGCCACTAGTTACCTGTATTAATGGCACCTGTTTGACCTCGTTATCTGAATAAAAGACACCTGTCCACAGCCTCAAACAGTCAGACTCCAAACTCAACCATGGCCAAGACCAAAGAGCTGTTGAAGGACACCAGGAAGAAAACTGTAAGTCAACTGTGGGAGAAATTGTAAGAATATGGAAGACATACAAGACCATTGATAATCTCCCTCGATCTGGGGCCCCACGCAAGATCTCATCCCGTGGGGTCAAAATGATCATGAGAACGACAAGTAAAAATCCCAGAACTACACGGAGGGACCTGATGAATGACCTGCAGAGAGCTGGGACCAAAGTAACAAAGGCTACCATCAGTAACTACGCCGAGAGGGACTCAGATCCTGCAGTGCCAGGCGTGTCCCCCTGCTTAAGCCAGTACATGTCCAGGCCCGTCTGAAGTTTTTCAGAGAGCATATGGATGATCCAGAAGAGGATTGGGAGAATATCATGTGCTCAGATTAAACCAAAATAGAACTTTTTGGTAAAAACTCAACTCGTCGTGTTTGGAGGAAGAAGAATGCTGAGTTGCATCCCAAGAACACCAT
>JAJAGP010003440.1:0-73852 GCA_025084515.1 Ancistrus triradiatus
ACGTAACGCTTACGAGAACGAGCCAATCGCTCCGGGATATCTCGTGATCCCACACAATGCTGGCTTGTTAGCAGGATACTGAGAGGAGAATAGCTTCGGGGGAACTCGGGGACTGAAATAATGAACAAAACTAGAGAACAAAACACGCCAGAAGCAAACAACAACAAAAATAAAGCTGTGTTAATTGTACTATCCATAAACAGCTGAGGGATTAAACCAAAATGGGATCAGACCTGTTATTAGCGAGTGTCTCTCCTCTCAGTCAGTAATACAATTAAATAAGTAATTCAGTTAAATGTAAAGGAAATAATATCATCCGACAAGTCAAAGTGGTGATGTACAGTAAGTCATCGAATACAATCATGCCAGTCTAAGTCCTGTTTTGCCCCCCTCTCATCCTGGTTTGGACCATGGACAGGACAGCTACAGTCCTTTTGTTGAGATCTTATACAGCTATGCGCCTTTTAACGTCCGTCCGATCTCTAATGGCTGAGGTCTTAAGATTTATAACAGGAAACAAAAATCTGTCTGATCTACATCTAATTCAGGTCTGAATGACAGAAAATTGAATAAAAAGACAAAGCCTGAATTATGTTCTGTGAAACAGGTCATTCAAACCAGACATTACCATAAGTCACGTCATCTTTTTATGCTACTACAATGTAAATATAAAGGGTATTTTCACAAGAAAATCTACATTTGTGATCTACATATATATATATATATATATTTTTTTTTTCCCCCCAAAGTCGTTAAGACTCTTGTCCTCGATTGTTAAAGCGTTTGTTAAAGGACTTAAGTTTCTGGACTGAGTGCAAGGCCAAAGGTTCAATTCTCAGTTTACCTCCTCTGTTTTAATTTTTTTTCCCACATTATGCGACGATAGCTGACAATGGGTGTGATTTGTATTTACCAGTCCATATCATACACTACATAAGCAGAACTCTGTGGTGACGATTCACTCAGTCCAGACGATTAAAATACACACTGAGCGTCTTTACTGCCAGATGTTTCCCTCAGCTGTCTGAGGAAACTAAGCACACACTAATTTAACTTTAATGCATTAGAGTACTTAGAAAGGATATAAAAGCGTCTCAGAACTACCGGGGATTAGTGCGGAACAAATAAAGGACATTTAGAACAGAGAAGCGCGTGACTGAGACCAAAACCCGTCTACGGTTCCTTCCCTGTCAGTACCGGTGGATGCCTGCTGATAAAGAGCCACAGCTGTTTCCTGACTGATGATTTCGTTGAGCGTATCTCAGCATGAGCATGTGCATGCTAAATTATTAACATCCCTCCAATCCCTCCGTCCTCCTGCGCAGTCTCGCGTCCATCAGAGGAGAAATCGAATGTCAGATTAGGACTGCGTGCCGTTTCCAGAGCGTTACAGCTCCCCCTGTAGGCTGAATCCACAGCGCTTTTTTTATACAACGGTTTATTTATTAGTATTAAACACAACTGCTGCCAGACTGAACTTTCACAACATTAGAGGCTGTGTATAAATGAAAAACAATAGGAGACTGAGAACAGAACCGTGTGGGATGCCATAGAAATGCTCTTATTTGCTTTATAATGCTGAAGGACTGAGCTTCTCTAAGTAATGATCACATAACGATGCCATTCACCTTTAATAACAGAGGGTGTCTGTTCATTTTAAAACAAAAGAGGACCCAAAACAGAGCCCTGTGGGATACAACAGAAATGGTTTTATTTGTACTTATTTATTAAACTGTTGGGCAAAGATGGTGCTACAGGATAGAGCTTCTCCAGCTGACCTGGTAATGATTTTTGGTAAGAGGAAGAAAAAATAAATAAATAAATAAATAAATAAACAATAATAATAATAATATCAACATTACTGTTATTTATAATAATAATTATAATAATAATAATAATAATAATAATATGCCAACAAAAATATAAATAAATATAAAAAATAACAAAAAATATAAAAAATAAGTAATACAATATATATATATAAAAAACAATATCACCACCAACGTATTATTAATTCAAATAAAAACATTAAAACATAGTAATAATAAATTACACATAATAATAATAATAATAATAATAATAATAATAATTTGTACATATTTTAGTAAAGCATAACGTACAATAATTAAGCAACCATGAATCATAAAATAAATTATTTATACTTTACAAAATAAACAGTTTTATATAAATTTAAAACAATAAGGGATTTAGAACAGAACCTTAAGGGACACCAGAATGCATTATTTTAGACTAATCAGTTATGAAACATCTGAATCCAGCAACAAGTCATGTGCTGAAAATAATGTTTTTTTCTTTCTTTCTTTTTTTTTTTCTTTATAGCCCAATATATAGTTATTTTCCCATAATGCATGGTGTGAAATGTGGCAGGTAGCACAAATACACAAATTATTCACTAATAGATTACTATTTTACTATTAGAATGTACCAACTCAAATCTAAAAGCACTAAAGACTGAATGAATTTGTTGTTTTGTAAATTATAACAACATTAGTTGGTCATTTATTTATTTATATATATATATATATATATATATATATATAAATTTTGCAGACATGTCATGTTAAGTTTGTTTCCTGCATACTTGTCTTCATTTCCTCCAGAAGGGTACGAAAAATAAACTTTTGCATAAGTAAGTTAAAGACTGAATCTTGCCCTCTGTTGTGAACATGACGCCTCTAATTAAACGACTGTTCCCGTGGTGTGTGTTAACCAACATGGACTCACAATCGAATTATCCTCTTCAGATCTAACATAACGGGTGGTATTTAATCTAAGCCATGTTCCAAATCAAATGGACATTAATTAACACAGATACCAATTAATGAGAATGTCAAGGCTGGACATTGATGAATGGAGTGATTAATAGAGACTCACAATCCTTTGCTTACATTAGAGTTTACTCCTTCATTATGTTTAAACACTATGTGGTGGTAAGGATGATATATTATGTTTTACCAAGCATCTAGCATCAGGTGTTTGGGGAGATGGGTTTAGGGCCAGGGTACAGACTGGTTCAGAGTCTTCTGGAGATCTAGGGGCAATACCAGTCATGTTGGGAAGTCCCCAAAGAGGAAGGACCTTCTTTTTTTAGAAAGATATTAATAATTTTATTCGATAATATACAAGTAAAAGGCTTGTGGGTAATGTTTTTAACTTACAAACACATTCATTATAAGGGACAGGAGAGTTCTGTACACTTATCAGTGTGTTTATTAAGGACATGATTATATTCACCTGTTTGAAATCACGTCATTATTTTGTTTTTTTTTTATTATTATTAGCTTTACGTTTTTTGGAATGTGTTGTAAGCTGAAATGCAAGAAGAAGGATGTAATAAACGAATGAAATTAAGTTGCCAGAAGAAAAAACATTTAAATGCTTTGGGTCATACTGTCTGCAATGAAATAAAAAAAAACTCAAATTAAAAATTTAACACTTTTTCGATTTTGGGTTGTACAGTCCAAGCAGTCATGGGCTCTTGCTCAAGGACTCAAACAGTGGCAGTTGGCAGAGGGTGGGATGGATGGATTTGAGCCCTGGATCTTCTCGTCCATTAGAACCAGTACCTTAACCAATAGGCCCCTAAATCCTTCCAAAGACCAAAAAAGAAGGGACACTGACAAAAAAACCCACAATGCAAGTGCCCATTCACTTCTTCTCCATACAAAAAAAAGTAGCATTGTGATGATTGAAGACGGAAGCGGTGGACAACATGGGACCGTCCATTCTTTAGAAGCTCTCTGATTAATGGTGCTGATGTCATCTTCATGGCCATTCAGATTTCATGGTAAATGGAAGCTGTTGGCAGTTTCATTGTCTCTCGTGGGATCACAGGCTGATGTGATAGAGCGGTTTGGTTTGCTGCTTCTTCATGTCTTCAGCTGCTGTCTGTTTCAGACACGCTGTCAGACATAGACCTTGATGAGTCTTTGCTAGGACTTCTCCGGGTTACATCATGCGTAAAGTTATCGTTACGCTCCATCATCCTAACAACCGTTAATTCCCTTGCGCAATGCTGTGCTGCAGCCGTGTGCTCGAAGATTAATTCTGCAGCACTTCCTCATTACCTCTGGATTGGTTATTGGAATGCGGCAGGTAGTGAGCACTACCCCATTGTGGTTCCTCCAATCGGATGCAGTGAATAAATCTCACCTGGATCCTCAGAGCTTTACACTTCTCAGATCTGCTGACGAAGAAGAAGCGTCTGTTGTTGGTCAGATCAAGGAACTTCTGATGGTTGTCTCTGTTATCTGTGTAGTAGTTGTTATCAGAGATGCCCATCCTGCCAGGGCTTCACAGAGGAGGGCGGTTCCGCTGTTCAGCTTTTCTTTTTGTTTTTCTTAACATGAGAGTTTAAATCATTTTTTTCTTGCCACAACTACCTCATTTGTTTTAAGTATGAACTCGGGTATTTTATGTTTTGTCTGGTCAAATCATTTCAGTTTCTAATAAACATCCATTCCTGGATGTTGGAAGTGTTAAAGCATTACCACTTTGTAAACACTTTTGCACCCACGGATACCCAAGGGATTTAGGTTTAGGTGAAACAGTAACGGGGTGGCATGGTTCCATTTTTTATTTCAAAATTTTCAACCGTTCTATAGTGGGACAGGTCAGTAGCAGGCAGGCCAGTCAGTACCCGTACCCGCTTCTTCCACAGCCATGCCTTTGTAATGTGTTGAGCATGTGGTTTTGCATTGTCTTGTTGAAAAATGCATGGATTTGTTCCTGGGAAATATGTCGTCTAAAGGCAGCTTATTTGCCGCTAAAATCTCAGTGCACTTTTCTGCAATAATGCTGCCTACACAGGAAGTGAAATGACTTTACAAGGGCCCTGACCCGACCCCATACCATGACAGAGCCTGGAGCCCAGGGAAGTTGACGCCTCTTCGGGGCATGGTTAAACATAAGGCTTCTTTTTTGAACAGTAACATTTTAAGCGGTAGCTGTGAATGTAAATCTGTGATTGTAGAGCTGATAAAGGTTTGATAAAGGACAACTCCCTTTGTCAATGTGGTTCTATTCAGCTATAGAGGGAATGATTGATTCTTCATGCAGTGCCGTCTGAGGTCGGAGATCCAACCCTCCCTTCAGTTAAGGACTGTCCCTGGCACTTTGTGCATGAAATTCCTCCTGACCCCTTGAAAATAAGATAATTAGTCGGTTCTAAATCACAAAACTATTAGAAGTCACTACCCTCCAGTGCATGTCGTTCGTCTGTGTTCATGGCTCATTTTTACGTTGCAAAGAAGCATTTGCTTTGCTCCGGCTTCTTCTATTTTATGTTTAGAAAAATCCCCTACAGAGCCACATAATGAGAAACACAAGGGAATGAGTGCAATAGAAGATGCAAAAAGATGAAGGTCACATATTATCTGGACGCTTATAGTATCGACATTACCACCCTCATAAAGCAAACCATCCACTGCCTCTATAACCAGCGTCACTCGCCATTTATTCTGCATAAAGTTTTCACAAAGAAATCACACAGGATAATTAGACCAGCGGCAATCGTCCTGAAGATCTCACTCTCTCATCATGCGGGAGGATGCACAATCTGGAGCCGATGAGCAAAAAGTAGATGATGGTTAGTTTCTACACTCAGTGTCCATTTTGTCAGTTCCACTTCCTGTCTAGAAGCACTTTGTAGTTCTATAATTACAGACTGTAGTTCGTCTGTTTTTCTGCATCCTTTGTTCGTCCCCTTTACCCTGCTCTCTGATGGTTAGGACAGATCAGGTCCTATTTGGTTAATGTATCATTCTCAGCACTGCAGCGACACTGGTGGATCAGACACAACAGTGCTGCTGGAGTTTTTTAAACGCTGTGTTAACTCACTGTCCACTCGTAGACATCTACCTCATTACTCCAGATGTAACATCAGAGACAGTAGCTCATCTGTTGCTGCACAGTTTGTGTTCGTCATCCTCCAATCCTTCATCAGTGCTCACAGGCTCACATTTTTGGCTGGTGGACTATTTTCGGTCCAGCAGTGACAGTCTGGAGATTTTGCCGTGTCTTTTTCACATCATCAACTTTTAAATAACAAAGATAATTTAATAACAATAGGAAAAAAAAGCTCGGTTTATCGTTACCTCGGACAGACGCATCGGACTCGGCTGGACTCGACAACAATTTCCGTGTCCACCTTAAACCCAGACCGAGACGATACTGAGTCCAAATGAGGTCCGAGAGCAGACTCAGACTCGAGTACGACAACACTAATAAACACACCTTTAATCTGAATCCTGTAAAGCTCCTCTACAACATGGCAGAACGCAGCAGGAATGTGCAGCTAACAAATGCGCATGTCAGCACGGACCAGAACATTTAAGCGACATTGATTTGTTGAATCTAAGGCTGTTCTGAGAGCAAAGGAGCTTTTATCCAGTATTATAATGCCATGGTGGTAAAGGTACATCTCAGACGTATTAAAGTTCCAGTGACCTTTTAGATCCATTCAAAACTTTTAACGTCAGGGCCGTGTGTTTTGTAAATGCACCACCAAGGTCGCTCGCTGTTTCACCCTAACTGCTCCTAATGGCTGTGTTGACTGAGTGCTGTTTCTCCTGAGACTAAAAGGCAACAGCTTACAGGTAACAACATTATTTTCAGGGGGGAAAAAAAACTCGCCACCATTAGTGGTCAGTGAGCTCTGAGATTTGTTGTTGTGTTTTTTTTTTTTTTCTTCTTCATAGCTATACATTTTTAATGTAAGTTGACGACGCTGAGTTTAGATATTCTCGAGAGAGAGTAAATATTTAGGAACATATGTTATGTTTAATCTTTATCATCATTAAAGGTGTATCGTATCTAAACGTTAAGTTTTATTCCTTTAATGTTCATTATTCTTGTAACCCGATGAGCTCATCCAGACTCCTCTTTCATACAACACGTCTGGAATCGGGTACTATAAGCTTTGATATAGTGTTGTCCTGATCAAGACGTTACACAATGACTCGATTAACCTGTTTGTCTTTTTTTTGTCGCGAGGGTGTATACAGTGTGGCAAAAACAAGTATTAGTCAGCCACTGATTGTACAAGTTTCTCCGACTTAGAAGATGAGAGAGTTCTGTAATTTTCATAATAGCCACACTTCAACTATAGAGGACAAAATTAGAAAAAAATCCAGAATCACATTGTAGGATTTTTTACGAATTTTAATTGTTAATTATGGTGGAAAATAAGTATTTGAGTCAATAACAAAAGTTCAACTACAAACCTTGTACATAACTGTTGTTGCAATGACAGAGGTCAAACCATTTTCTGTAAAGTCTTCACCAGGTTGGCAACCCACACTGAGTTGGTTTATTGTGGCCCATTCCTCCATGCAGGTCTCCTCTAAGAGCAGTGATTGTTTTGGGGGGCAACCGGGACTTTCAACTCTTTCCACAAAATTTCTATGGGGGCTGAGGTCTGGAGAATGGCTAGGCACTTCTGGACCTTGAAATTGGGCCTTTTTCCAGAGCCACTCCTTCATTGCCCAGAGCGGTTTGTGTTTGATAATGTCATGCTGGAGACCAAGCCATTTGTCATCTTCAATGCTCTTCATGATGGAAGGAGGTTTTGGACTTAAAAAATCTCACCAATTTACATGCGCCCCCATTCATCTTCCCTACACACTGATCAGTTGGTCTGCCCCCTTGCAGATAAAAACAGCACCCAAAGCATGAAGTTTCAACCCCTATGATTAAGAGTAAGGGTAGATATGGTGTTCTTGGGATGTGCAATCAGATTCTTCTTCCTCCAGTTGAGTTTTTACCAAAAAGTTCTATTTTGGTTTCATCTGGCCACATGATATTCTCCCAATCCTCTTCTGGATCATCCATATGCTCTCTGGCAAACTTCAGACGGGCCTGGACATGTACTGGCATAAGCAAGGGGGCATGCCTGGCATTGCAGGATCTGAGTCCCTCTCAGTGTAGTGTGTTACTGATGGTAGCCTTTGTTACTTTGGTCCCAGCTCTCTGCAGGTCATTCATCAGGTCCCTCTGTGTAGTTCTGGGATTTTTGCTCACCGTTCTCGTGATCATTTTGACCCCACGGGATGAGATCTTGCGTGGGGCCCCAGATCGAGGGAGATTATCAATGGTCTTATGTCTTCCATTTTCTTACAGTTGCTCCCACAGTTGATTTATTCACACCAACCTGCTGGCCTATTGTAGGTTCACTCTTCCCAACCTGCTGCAGGTCTATAATTTTTTTCCGGGTGTCCTTCGACAGTTCTTTGGTCTTGGCCATGGTTGAGTTTGGAGTCTTCTTTTTTTCTGCCAAAACACTATGGATACCATTAATTTTCATAAAGGGGTGTGCATTTTGGTACCATTTTGCCTCATCAGGGGCTTTCCATCATCCAAGTTCCTACAGGTCAAATACCTAAAGACCCAAACAGAAGAAACTTCATCTCTTTGGCTAACATGAGCCGTACGGTTACCAGGAATCAGAATCGACGTGACGCCACTTAATAATAATAATAATAATAATAATAATGTAGACTAAATGTGCTTGACATGAGCCGTACTTTTCATTTCGCCTAAAGTTGTGCTGTGCGTTATATGAATCGTTATTACATTTAGCAGAACGGCATTAAGGATTTAGGTCTGGTAAAAAAGCAGGAGGATTTGGCCTCCTGAAACACTGATTGATCTCGAGTGACAGAGCTTCATTCCGAGATCAATACGAGCCCTGATCTGACTTCACAGCGGCGTGGTACGACATTACAAACGATTCAGAACGCAGACGTTCAACCTCCTGAGTGATATATACCGAGGAAATAAACTGAGAAGGATGAAAACTGACAGGTGATAAACACTTCACAAACATTTCGAACTGATCCAGGTTTGTCTTGAGCAAGAGCAGCGGGTTTGCAAAATCGTAGCGCTGTGCAGAATTAATCGACGCCCGAGTCTGGAACAATCAGAGACGCAGGAACTGCAATAATTATAACGGATTAAACATTTTGCTCAGATGATGTGTGGAGTGGAATCAGGAAAGCTGATGAAAGAAAAGAGAAAGCAGAGTCAGGATCGTAAGCAGCTAGACTGATGAGACGGCTAAATCTTGCCGACAGACTCATAAGTTCACATTACTCACTGCACAAAAATCCCACACAAGTTCAACTTTGTGTTCCCGTATGATCTTCGCATGTACAGACACCCACACAAACCTCCAGCCAAACCGTAAGTCATTTCAGGTTCAGGATGTTTTTCTGTCAGCCTTTATATCTGATGATAAACGAGAGCACACCCACAGAAACCGAGAGACTCGGTGTGAAAAGAATCAAGTGCCTGCATGCAGAAAGGAAAAAGTGGGACAGGAGAAATTGAAAGAAATTAGAAAGTTGCACTGTAGGTTATTGCACTTCATTTGAAGCCTCTATCATAAGACTTACAGTACATCATTGTGTACTACCCACGCACAGACGGGCAGAAAATACGAACTCCAGTCAGGCATTCAGTGGAAGACATGGAACCTGGGTCTGGAGCTGTGAGGCGGTATCGCCCTTGAGTTCCACATGTCAAATATAATGTCTCCCATATCTTTAACACCAGGCTTGATTCATGAAACCTCTCCGAAAAACTACACCAGCTTAACAAACGCTGCGCAAACCTCTTGCCTGTTTGTGGGTGACCAAATACTTATTTTCCACCATGATTTACAATTAAAGTCTTTAACAATGTCCTACAGTGTGATTTCCACGGATGACAGCGAGTGTCTTTTGATGCAGAAGGTGATTCTGATCCAGAATTGTTAGAAGTGAGACCAATCTACTCACTACAATAAGCATTTGGGATGGACTGGCATCTGATCCAGGGCATAGAGATAGGCACCGGGGCCCGCAGAAACTAGGAGAAAGCAGGGTTAAAATAAAATGAAATAAAATCCATGTTTGTTCGCTGCAAGGTTGAGTTTAGTTATTTTTATTTCGAAAGGCAATTTTCCCAGGTGCTGACCAAAAAAATGTTGGCACATTGACTCATGATGGCTTGTCATGCCAGGTTTTGGCACTCCTGGTCAAATGACCTGCAATGTTGATACGTGACAAGACCTGAACACGTGAAGGTTTTAAAATGCAGCCATAAACCAAGGCATCTGTCATTAGAGAGCCACACTAATGGCCTGTATACCCAGTGGAGAACCTGAACAGAACCAGCCCACATTTCAGAGTTCCACAGTGATGGTCATAGAGCGAGGGCACGCGTGGCAGCTGGCACGCACACAAACACTCTGCAGGATAGATTCTTGCGCCCCCGTGGTTAATGGCTTGCCCTTCTGCCTGCCCTTCTTTTAATTACTTTTAATTTGACCTATAATTAATCGGTTTTGTCCTTTTATTTCTTTTGACCAAGCCTAAGTGGATCCCATTACCATAATAATGACAATCTGTGAGTCCCCCGAGAAGAGCCTGTCGCCTGTCAGCGCTCAGTACGGACGCTAAAGTCTGCTGTCGGCGGTGCCACGTCCTGTTGCCACACAACGGAAAAGCTTTCTAAACTTAGTCTACAGGAGTCTAACTTAGTAATATGTCAAAAAGCATGGTATGAAAGTAACATTTTCGAGTTCTGCCTTGGCGGACCTTATAATACTTTTTGTTCTGATACTTGCAGTATTCATCATTGGACCACAATTATTTGAGCTATTATTGGAGTCAATGTGCAAAAATCTTCTTTGCTACATTTCACTACGACTTCCCTAAATGAAAATATCATAACAGAAACAAAAGAGGACTTGGAACTCGGCTAAATACTTTTAGTGTACAATCTTCAGTGTTGCAGTATTTCTCATTAATCAGTTTCTCTTTTTCAAATGTCTGTTCAAACTATAAATCTTTCCCATTTCAGACGCTTCGTTTCACTTTTTCATACTGACCTCTTATCTTTACAGTCTCATCCTCTGAGAGTTTGTACCTTCTCTCTATTTTGAGATCTTTTTCAGATTCTTTCTTTCTCTTTTATGAACACACAGAGAGGACGAGCAATGCTTACCATACCATACTGGCTGCCTGCGTTGAACAGCCCAATATCTGCTATCAGGCAGCTGCAGAAAATTCAGGCTGATTCCGAATCCAAACGATTCTGGGAAACGCGGATCATATGGTGTTGGTTCACACTGTGCATCACTGTCTCCCTCTGCTGGTCAGTGGGGGCAGTTATGGTATTGTGACAGCTTCCACTCAACACTGCAAATCTCGATTTTTTTCTACTCTTTTTTTTATGAGTCTCTTTGCAAACACGTAAGTCAGCCGTGAGCCAAATAAGCAGCAAATCTGAAGAGGTATGGACAGGAAGCAAAGCGTCAGCATAAGCAGGATGTTTACACTGAGTCGTGAGCAGAAGAACAGTAGACGATGTCTCAGCGCGGCGTGTTTGCACTTTCCTCCTGATGTTTGGTGAGTTATTACTGTATCAGGATAATGATTATTGAAGTAAATGGCTTCCTGTCTAACATTAATATTAAAGCCGCTCAAACAGGAATGAGTTTCCAAAATCCATTTAGTCCGACAAGAAATAATCAGCATCAGTGAGAATATCAAACTTCTGCAGACGATTTGCACTAACTAATCATCAGTCATGGTATTTTGTTTTTTATTTTCTCTCTTTTTTTCCTGATGTAGTGTTTGCAGGATTTTTCCTGTGCTGGTTTACCATAGGCCTGCTCTTAAATATAACGTATTACAATTAGATAATATAAACAAAAAGTAGCTATACCACCCTTAATTAAATAAGCAACATGTACAGATACCATTATTTCACTGTTTTAAACTAGTCTCTCATTCAGCCAGTTCTCTTTTATTTATTTAACTATTACCCTTTTTTTAATTAAGAAAGAACAGCAAAGTTATGGCAAAGTATTTTTTTTTATATATTTATTTCTTTTAGGATCATGTGCTCTGTGAAATACACCCATCATTCAATTTAGAATTATTTTAATTAAAAAGAAATAATTCTTCTTACTTGTGATCTATGAAAAAAGTGTGTGTTTGTGCGTTTGATTATAAAGATAAAATAAATAAAAATAAAAAAAATAAACTGACCAACATTATAACAAAAAATCTATAGGTATTTACAAAATATATATATATACTCATACAACTAAAATAAAGAATTTCTATAAATTTCATCTAAAAAATAACATCCATTAAAAGAATTTTAAAATATTATTTAAATATTGTAGTTGTAGATTATTTAAATACTGACGATTTTGATGATGCGTCATGCGCATGCGTTCTATTACGCCATCTGGTGCAATTACATTTTGGACACCAGGGGGCGCAAACATGTGCATTTAAAACTTCTAATTCATTTTAATTGTAAGGTACTACAGATTCTTTTTATTAAAATCTTTATAGAAGAAAAGTACGTTATTTTGAGCTGCTATTTTTTTGAAAAAAAAAGTGTTTTCAATCAAATAAAGCATTTTATTTACTAAGTTAATCATCTTTTTCTCATTTATTTTAACTGGATTGTTTGCTTGGTTAAATACTTGTTCAAGAAACTGTGCATTGTTTTGCATTGTTTACACTTCAGAAATAAAAAAGCATTAAAAAATTGAATCAGTATCATGAATCGTGAGCACAGTGTGAGCACACCCCTACTAAGCACAGTACAATTTTTATTATTGTTATTATTATTTTCACATTTTAACTCGGAGTTGCTTGGGCTAGTGCGTTAGACCACCACAGCACCCGAACTCTCTGTTCTCTCATAACATAAATAAAATGAGCTTATAATAAGCCCACATTTAATCCTCACCACAGTAACACAGTCTCAGGTCTCAAAAATATGCAAGTCCTATAAATCCTACTCCGAATTAGCATTCAGTCCCAGAAAAGCTCAGTGGTGGATGTGTTTATTTTGGGATTTCTGGCAGTAACAACAAAAAAAATCCTATAAATCTAATTACACCAGCCACACAGGACCCAAACTGAACTCCGGGGGCCACTGGAACAAAATCAGATAAAGCCTTCAGACATTTTCTGGGTCATTAAATGAGTTTCTAAACCTGAAAAACGAACAGGAATCATGTAATAAAATAAGGCTTGTATCCCTCTCAGGGGCGGGTAGCACAACGTTTTGCTTAAATACTGTTACCTTAAAAAATCTTTTACTCCTATGTAGTAATGGAGTTTTAAGGCGATAATAAACTTCAATGTTCTGGCTCATCTGCATATCTAAAGCAGCGCTTGAAAGTTTGTGAACTCTTTCGAATTTTCCATATTTGTGCATAAATACGAGCTACAACATCATCAGATTGTCACACCTAAGATGCTCATTCCTTATTTATTGAGGAAAATGATCCGGTATGACATATCTGTGAGTAAAAGTATGTGAACCTCTAGAATTAAGGCCTATTCACAACAAGAACAATTTCAACGCAATTAAACATTTCATGCTGTGAAGGACAGCCTGAGGAGCTCAGGGAAAGAGTTGTTGATGCTCATCAGGCTGGAAAAGGTTACAAAACCATCTCTAAAGAGTTTGGACTCCACCAATCCACAGTCAAGCCGGTTAGGGTCCAAATGGAGGAGATGCAAGATCATTGTTACTCTGCCCAGTGTAACTGCTAAGCAGCTAAAGGTCTCTCACATTGGCTAATATGAATGCTTATGAGTCCGTTATCAGGAGAAACCTGAACAACAATGGTGTGCATGGCAGGGAGGAAAGTTCTAATCATGAGCCATAAGGTTACTGAAAAACTTTTTTGGATGAATGGGACGTTTTGGTCTGGAGAGAGGAAAACACTGCATTCCAGCATAAGAACCATCTGTGAAACACGGCGGTGGTAGTATCATGGTCTGCTGTTTTGCTGCATCTGGGCCAGGATGGCTTGTCATCATCGATGGAACAATGAATTCCAAATTATAGCAGCAAATTCTAAAGGAACAGGACGTCTAAACATGAACTGAATCTTGAGCAAGGACTTTAAACTTTAGTGGCTCAGGTCAGGTCTGAAAAAGGAAATGCGCTAATTAGTATAAAGGTTATTTTTGGAAGCAGAAACGCTTCTGGTGGATACGATGGTGGCTGATCTGTTCATTAGCTAGGTTCATTTATCTTTGGCTCGGCCTCATCATGTCTCCGATAAGCAAACAGGCAGTTACGTCTTATCTCACACGCATTGAATGAGATCGAGTTTAGGATGATCACCCTTGCTACTCATCATGATGACACGCTGTACGCCCTCACACTCCGTCACCTGAGGATCGCCTCTCCTTGACCTCGTTTATTTTCGTTCAGCATAGCGGCAGGATTTTGTGACAGGGATGAGCAGCATATGGAAACTTAACAGAGCATGTCGCCGAGGGTGGGCTGTGTCCGATCTCTGAAGAATGCGGTCCGTCTGCCTGTTCCCTGAACATTCATTATGATTAAATGGCTTCTCTGCATTGGAGCTCGGCCATGGCTGAGTCAGCAGTTTCCTCTTCCGCCTTATGGAAGCCATCGAGCTTCTACAACTGATGTCTGAATAATTTGTCTTCATCCTCTGCAGACCTTCAGCTCCAGTGCCATGCGCAGTATGGTCATTATGCAGCAGCGAGGGGAGGGGCGGAATATCACTGCTTTTGTTTTCCAGATTTTTTGTGTCAGGTTTGGTCTGCAAATTAAAGAAAGCAGCTCTGCGTCGGTGGGAAGAAAAGGACGCGTGACGCGAAATGAATGCAGTAGAGGTGATGAACAGATCTAATGTTCTCTGGAAACACAACATGAGAGCTCTACTCCAAGAACATAAAACACAACATCCTCTAATTATAGACTTAATTAATCAGGTAAGCGCCATTTAACTTCCATCTGATCAAGGTCTGCTCACTTTAACGACCGAGGTCTTAACAATTATAGCAACTTATTATAGGAAATAAAAATCGGTCTCTTAACTCCAGATGTTGCATCCATAAACAGCTGGCCAAATTAATAAAATGGTATAGGTTGTGTATTTTTACTGCCACATATGATTTACTCCATACTTTACGTTTTTTATGACATTTTTTTGGTGAAAATTGATTTATTTTGCATTAAGTAGGAACGACGTTGTGTTATGGTCTGTGTTGCAGCCGGACACTTTTAGGTGTCCCAGTTTGCAAAGAAAAAGCGTTTAAGTGTGATTTTACCTTACCTTTTCTGGAAATTAGTGTTTCTTCAAGTGGACTCATTTCCTCTCGGTTGTGTGCAGCCAGCGAGGTGTTTATTTATGTATTTGCACTTACCTATCGTTTTCTTGTGAAAATACCCTTTATATTTACATCCCAATAGCCTAAAAACACTACGTAACTATTTTAGTATCTGGTCATCGTCCATTTTGGCCAACGACCTGTTTCACAGAACGTAATGCAGACGTTAAATGATCCTAAAGCATTTTCAGAGTTTCTCCACTCTTACTCAACTTTGAATCCTGATTTCTTTATTGTTCAGCAGATCTGATCTTCATATTTTGTCTTTTGCATATCGCAAGAATGACTTTTTCTCATTTAAAAAGACGAGCCGTACTAGTTGAAAGTTAAACACAAAGGTCTTCCCAAAGGAAATCCGGAGCCTCGTGTTTGAAGAAAAGATCTCACTAATCTTTAGAAGCTTTGAAATGATTTTCTCTCCAGTTCTTGTTCTGGTACTCATGAGACAGTTCTGTAGTGAAAGTGCCCGTACAAGAACAATGACTCCGGTGTCTAAAGGTCTCGGTCGCCGTGAGGAACCTGCCGGATGAAGGATCGGTGGGCGGCGGATGACCGAGGTCCCTGTGCACCACCTGGACGTGACGGATGGATCCATTAGACCTCAATTAGACACCGTTTGATTCTTCCGAAAGCACAAGCACAGCCGCCGTTACACAGACGATTGATCAGCTGATGGTGACGTGATATCATCCCACTGAAGGAGAGGCGCTCAGGATGCTCTCATCCCATTCCTTAGAAATAACAAGATGTGACAACTTTAGTGCCAAGGCCAATTTCTGCTCTTAATCTTTCTTTATCCACCAGTTTAAGTCTGCAGACAGTGTTACGAACACAGCACGAGTCATAGTTATTGTTATGTTTGCACTAATGGAGACTGTTGAGATGTGTTAGAAGGGGTGTCCCAATACTTTTGTCTATATACAGTGGTGCTTGAAAGTCTTCAGTGCTGTACTTTAAGATATAGCCAACTCCAGAATGACTGGCATCTGTAAAAATCGCTTATGAACAGTATCGTTTGGGTTTGTTCTGGAGTAGCCTACAGTGTAATCATGGAGATAAAATGCTCCATTGTAAAAAGAGCTATAGAAATAAATCTTGACTTGACCAAACATGCAAACTTCATACAGTCCGGACCCAGGAATCCCCGATATACTTAATATAATCTAAAAATAGAGTTATTACTATTAGAGTGCATTTCAAATGGTGCAGACCTTCAATCTTTACTTGTTTCCACATCTAACAAGCAGTAAATATTTCATGTAAGATTAAATATTTACTGCTTGTTAGATGTGGAAACAAGCAAATGAATAACATCTTTTTATTTTTATGGATACTTTAATTGATCTGTCATTCATGTGTCTAAATTAGCAGATGGTAGTAGATGGATTGTTTTGGAAGACACAGCTTTTACAGTCTTGTTTTGCCTGAAATTATTTTTGTTTGTTTGATTTGGGTGATTATTTTAAATTAAAATAACATTTCGCAACCATGTTTTACAATCTGTAGGCTATACATGGGACAGGGTGCCATATACCTATAGGGCATCTCTCTCTCTCACACACACACACACACACACACACACACACACACACACACACACACACACACACACACAGAGAGAGCTATGGGCAATGTAAAGGACTGAAGGCAGCAGTTTGGGAGGGAACACAGGCAGCTGCAGTAAAGCAACCGAGTCACGCCTCCACACAGACTGTAACCAGAGGCGAGGATCGAACCCGGGCCTGGAGCTATTTGGCATCGACTGTAACCGTACCAGTGTGCCATCCTAATGTTCACTAAATGTATTGTAAATCATCTGTATAAGACGTAAACACAATCTGTTTTAGACGTGTAATATGGTGCTAATATTTAATAAATAATAATGTCATATATAGATCAATCAGCTGGAATAACTGATATTAAAAGTAATCTGTTATGGAAGCAAAATTTTCCACATTTAAAGTTAAGGATCAAAATCATGCATTCAGTGATAGCCTAGTGCTTTTATTTTGCTCGTAGTGTTCAAGTTTGAAGCCTCATATCCCTCCTTTAATGCCACATGCTGTGAAATCCTCACCTCATGTTTGACATAAGGTCTCTATAATATTATTACGTTCTTTGTAATCATTTATTGAAAGTCTAGCCTGCTGTGCTGGATTATTCTATTGCAGAGTCCTTAGCCTGACTTTTTAACTCAGCACTGCACTGCCTTCTCTGACCAGAGGGGCAGCAGAGAGCTACAGTACAGTGCCTTGTCGTGCTTCTGTAAACAATGTTTCCCAGAATGCTTTGTGGGCTAATCAGCTCCCCACATCTTACACCTGTAGGGCAGTGTATGAAAGAGTAGACAATGCCATTGTTCACTGCTGCACCTTTTGTAGAAGGGTAGCCGTAAGGCAGTGTGTGTCTGTGCATGTGAAAGATGATCTGAAAAAGAAAAGCAAAGGAAGAAAGAAAGCAATGAATGCTAATTAACTCTAAGGAGAAAAGAAGGAAAAAACGAAAGGAAAGAAGAAAGCAATGAATGCTAATGAATTCTAAGGAGAAAAGAAAAAAAGAGAAAGAAAGCAATGAATGGTAATGAATCCTAAAGAGAAATGAAAGAAAGAAAGAAAGAAAGAAAGAAAGAAAGAAAGAAAGAAAAGAAAGATAGCAATGAATGCTAATGAATCCTAAAGAGAAAAGAAAGAAAGAAAGAAAGAAAGAAAGAAATAAGTGCTAATTAATCCTAAAGAGAAATGAAAGAAAGAAACAAAGAAAGACAGCAATGAATGCTAATGAATCATAAAGAGAAAATAAGGAAGGAAGACAGACAGCAGTAAATGCCAATGAATGCTAAAGAGAAAATGAAGGAAGAAAGAAATGAATCCTAAAGAGAAAAGAAAGAAAGCAATAAATGCTAATGAATTCTAAGGAGAAAAGAAAAAAAGAGAAACAAAGCAATTAATGTTAATGAATCCTAAAGAGAAAAGAAAGAAAGGAGGAAAGAAACAAATAAACAAAGAAAGAAAAAAACAAAGAAAGACAGCAATGAATGCTAATGAATGCTAAAGAGAAAGGAAAGAAAGCAATGAATGCAGATTAATCCTATAGAGAAACAAAAGAAAGAAAGAAATGAATCCTAAAAAGAAAAGAAATAAAGAGAAAGAAGGAGACTATGGAATAGACCAAAAGATAGAGTTTACAGAACCAAAGTATGGGGGAGCAGGTCAGAAATATAGAAAATAATTTGGTCGCAGTTGAAGATTACAACGGTTAAGAACCGAAAGAGTCAAACTGAAGAAAGTCCAATAATGGTAGAATTTAAGTCCGTAATATGTAAGCTGAGAATTGGAAGTGAAAAAGTAATGGATTTAAGTATATTTTTAAGGACAGGAATACGTTTTTGTGTTATCTGAAGAAAGTAAAATATCGTTGTTGCTAGACGACCATTTTGAGTTCACCATGTTTGGCAGATACCATTTTGGAAATCAGTCTGTTGTTTCTTTTCCTGCCTTTTTTCTGTTAGTGCATCCCATAGATGTGCTTCCTTTCCTCATATGTTAATGTATATGAAGAATTTTATAACTTTACTTTATTAATATTAGATACACCTTGTTTCTACACTCTGTCCATTTAATTTCTTCCACTTACCATAGAGAAGCACTTTGTAGTTCTACAGTTACAGACTGTAGTCCATCTGTTTCTCTACAAACGTTGTTCATCCCATTTACTCCGCTCTCTAACGACCCCACAGGAGGCATGAGTGGATCAGACACAGCAGTGCTGCTGGAGTTTTTAAGCACCTCAGTGTCACATCTGTGGTGAAAATAGTCCAACAAACCAAAAATGTCCAGCCACCAGCATCCTGTGAGCACAAACACAAACTGGGCAGCAGCATGGTGGGGCGATAAGGAGAAGGTCTCCAGAAACTCCAGCAGCACTACTGCGTCTGATCCAGTCATACTGGCAAAGCACACTAACACACCACCACATCCGAACCAACCTTTGAATTCAGAAGACTACAAAATGGTAAACTTTTAAATATCCTGTCACAGTAAATCTCTATTCCTCTGACACTGTGAGCCTGAAAATCCTCCTTGCATTCTCATTGAAGACACTCGCTTTATGGTTTTCATCTAAAATAGCCTCTGCTAAAAGGATGGTTACCATGGCAATTGGCATCGCCATCAAGTATCTTCATGGCCTCTGCGGAGAAGCTTTGGATTTCATGTTCAAAGCTGTAGCCTATAAATAGTCAATAACATCTCTGAGATATTTCATCGGAGGGTCATTTATCATTTCAGACCCAGACGGAGGGTTAGATTCGCCCGTCTCCGTCTCTGTGTGTGCTGCTCTAAATTATTTACTTACATTGTCTGGATCTTTATCAGATTGCGTTATGGGGTGGAACGAACTCAAGGACGCCGGAGTTAATGCTCCTTCTTAAACACTGTTATTTATGTCAGGTGTGAATCCCCATTGAAAACGCAACTCGAAAAGATCCAGAAACATCTGCATGCTCCACAGTAAGCGGCCCAAGCGCAGGTCTTGCCTGGTGCTGCACACCCGCTGTTAGTCCCAAAACATTTCATTACCGACTCTGCGGCAATCCTACGCGATGTGTTGGGTGAAATTACAGGATTTTCTCCGAAATCATCTACACAGATCATGCTGAGGCTGCCCCCGGTTTGACTTCGCCCACCAGGCAGTGCGAGATACGAGGAAAGGATTCTCTTATGTTTGAATTTAGCAGTACAAAAACTTCCTGAGCACATGTTAAACACATTAAACATAAGTCCGGGCATTTGCCTTCCACTCCGGTTTGTTTTTCTGATTCCCGGAGTGATGAAACATTTCACAGGTTGCTTCAAAGCTTATGCCCAAAGCTGTCTTACAGCAAGCCCGTGGCTACGCTGGCGCCATAAATAATGTAATCCCACTCATTAGAGACTTGCATTTAGCATTCACTGTGTCTCCAAACTTTAGAGTGGAAGTACTTATATGTACTCCGCTCCTGTGCATAAACGTACGGCTAAATTAGACACTGCAAGTGGAATCTTACATCATATTTGTACAGAGTGTACAGTTTGACTCGGAATATATTTATCTAAGACACAACAGACTGATAAAAAATGATATATTTACCTTTCTAGCATGTAGCAGACTCCCTTTTCCAAAGCATCCTACAACCGAGGGCGAGGCGGGATTTCAAAATGTTTTCGTAACATTAAGTTTTCATCACCTCATACTTGCATTGTGAACTTTATGAGTATTTCCCGAAACCCTTCGTAACTAACATGATACTAACGATATTCTAACCCAAATATAACCTCTTCGTGATGTGTGTGTGTCTATATATAAGTTGTTGATATAATTTAAAATAATGATGACATATGTCAGTGATTACACCACTGGAGCCAAAGCATAAGTTTATTGGGGAGAACTGTACAATTCAAAGGAGGCTCTAGTCACCCTGTTAGGACGGTTCTATCCTGGATACAAGGTGAGATACGGTTGGGCATGGAGGCAAACTGGTTCCGTATGGTATCCAGCGATACATTTATCCACGGATGTTGCAGCTGGATCTGTAGATCCTCATCCATCAACCAGCAGTTGGGGCAGTGTGCTGCTCCACAGCGAAGGAGGATTGAAGCGCCCGACCATGTTCGGATCCCATGCAGAACCTGCATTCTTTGCTAAAGACGTCCATGGCAGACTTTTGTGGTATAATAATGGGCAAATGTATGTAAACTGGTGGTGCTTTAGGTGAGGTTTAGCCTTGTTTGTGCTCATTCTCATCTCAATTCCCTACCAGTTTTTGAAAAAATGTTTCCATGTTCCACATATTTTATTATAACTTCATCCCTACATGGTCTGACTAACTCCAATGAGTATTGCATTTATGAACAATTACTAACCCATTTATAAAAACTGTGTCACAAGGGGGTACACCTGGTCTGCTTGCTCTAACCAGTCCCAGCCCCTTAGACCCCATGGACCTGAAAAGCAGACGCCGCCAACCTGAGGTCCAGTTGAAACTCAACCCCAAACTGGTGCCACTGGCGGGGTGCTGGTTGCCTGTCATGTAGCACCTGGTAGGAAGTTCCAAGTCCATGTCTGTATCTGAGGTCCCAGTTCCCAGGGGATGCCAGCGTCTGATGGCCGAGCCCCCATCGACAGTGTCCAGGTGTAGGGTCGAGGTTCTGGTATCGTCCGTCTATGTCTATGTCTGTGATCCACCTCATGAGGGACTTTCACCCTTCCGAGTTTGAAAGTTAACTTAGTTCCCCCAGGGTCTAGGGGACTGGGCCTGTAGTGCAAACAGAGCAGGGTGCCCCCTGTAGGAACCAGGGTGAAAACCTTTTTGGGCACTAAGTGCAAAGAATAGTAATTAATACTAAAAACTGACTGATGTATTGATTGTGTCATACTTACGCATATGTAGTAGTTTTGTTTTGCTTTTCGCTTTACAAACCAACAGTACCCGCAGATACTTTGAACAAAGTGCTTTATTTAAAAAACACAACATGATAACATTGTTGTACAAATACTACAAAGACATACTTCTTATCTTTGTATCTTTTATAAAAACTTGAAACACTTACCGTGCATCCCAAGATCACATTTTACATCTTGTTGACATTTATTCCTCCTTTATGCAGTATTATCGGCCTTCTCTTTTAAGTTGACATCGAAGGCTTCTTCATTGTTTTTTTGCTAGTGTCACTTATATTACTTTCGGGCCACGTTGGGGAGCCACAAAGTAAACAAAGGGGTATATTTCCACAAGAAATCGCTGTGTATATGATACTTAATTGCACCCTAGGAAAAATGCTAAAAACATTTTAAAAATATTTGAATATTTATTTAAGGACATTTATACTTCATTATAGGGGAACTGCAAGACTATCATAATATCATAACATACATTAAGCTGTAATAAAGGATTAAAAATAGTTATCTGAACACGCAACGCTGAAGTGAAAATGGCGATTTAGAGGCGGAAAAGAATGATACTTAATTGCTACCCTGAGAAATTGCTAAAAACATTTAAAATAAATTGGAATTATTTATTTAAGGACATTAATAATCATTATGGGGAACTGCATATATCATAATATCATAACATACCATAAGCTGTAAAAAATATAAATAACAGTTTCAGATCCGTACTCAGGTGCTGCGTGTGGCAAATGCCATGGAGGTTAGAAACTCCTTTGATAACCGACTTATAACCATCCCACCTCTGAGCACTTTGGGGGATGTGATGGAGGCCTGGTTTATGTTTTCTTAAGAAAATAAAGACAGATTACAAAAGACAAAACATGATCACAGGGGCTGTTATAGGGAAACTTGGGAAATAAGCAAGGAAATTGTATTCTTTGGGACTCTTCAAAAACAACAAAGTCAAAAGTGAATAAGTAGACGAGAACAGGGCTAGATGAGCCTCTTTCACGTTTCATTATTTCAGTATATTAAATTAATTACCAGCTACACTGAAACCAATTAATACCTAAAGTGCTGTGCATCATTGCCAACAGGAAAAATATTTACTAAAACCCCCAACAGTGACTACTCAGTCTGAAAAGTTTATATCTTTTGACATAATTGCCTTTATTTATTGAGTTTAGTGGAATGGAATATAATGCACTGTTGATCAGAGGTACTGTAACGGACTTGTTTGCGTATTAATCTCAAAATACTTCCAGTTTTCCAATGATTTCCAGTGGAAGCTAACCACTGTTGGGTCCTTAGGCAAGACCCTTAACCCAAAATTGCTTGGACTGTAATAGCTGTATTGATAAGACTGTATTAGTGGATAAGGGCGTCTGCTAAATGCCTAGCAGTAGATGTATGACATATGACTGCTCCCTCTGGTGTTCAAAAGATGTAAATGCATTAGATATCATAAACAGAAGAAATTAATTAAATATTTTGCCATTCAGTCATATGTTACATTCAGAAAATGCCCTTATTCAGAGCAACTCACAGCTGATTCAATCATACTACGCTACCGACTGGCATACTGTCGAGGCCACATTTATGCCCGCTCCCACTGTTCTCGCTCCCAGACCCCCCATGACCCCAGCCAGGGAAAAGCAGAGGTACAAAAAATTAGATCAGTTTCTCTCCAATTTCCCGATTGTAAGCGAGAAATGTTTAGTATTAAAAGGAACATTTTTATATTTTCTAGAAAAAACATCATAGTATAAGACTGACTGTTTTAGTCAGATTTATTTCTTTATCACTTTTTACGATGGAATATTGTCTCAAAGAAGCTTTACAATTTTATATTATTTTCTAATATCCAAGGCCAAGCCCACAGTGAGCAAACTTAGAGTGACAGTGGAAAGGAGAAAGTCCCTAAACATTATAAGGAAGAAACCTTGGGAGGAACAAGACTCAAAAAGGGCAGCTTAGATGATAAATGTTATCTGTAAGTTGTCTAATTACAAAGATTAAAGAAATAGTTTAAATAAAAATAAGCTAAATTAAAAATAACAGTGAGGACATTTAATAATAATAATAAAAATAAAAATAATAATAATAATCATCATCATCATAGGTAGACTAATAAATTAGAGCTAATGTAATACTATGAAGAATATCATAAAATAAAGAACATAAAACAAGAACAACCAAATGATGTCCTTACAATGAGTAAAATCGGTACAAAAATGGCATTACGTAATAAAACACTTACTGTAAAATGATAGGCTTGTAATTAAGTGATTTGCTGTTATTAAAGTAAGCGAGCACGAAGTTCATACTCAGATCTAAATGCACAAACAGGAAATGCTACAAGCTGCCAGTCTCAGCAGGAACCATGCAGACTGTCAGTGGGAATGTATAAAGCTTTCAGGTCCAGCACCTGCATTTTAATGATCTCCTAAATAAAACATTTGTCACTCCATCGCATCGGTGTTTGTTCTGATGGCCCAAAGCAACAGTTCCATATTTCAGATGTCGGCTGAGATAAAGAAACTCTAACCCATCTACACGAGCTTAATCAGCCACCAGGTTATTAAATCAGAAAAGCACAACGAATTTATGTAACGGTGCAAGTCTGAATTTATTTGAAATCACACAATTATCCTGCTGTTAACTGATATTTTACCAACTGTTCATCAAGATGTGCAGAGAACAAGCCAAGTGTCCAAATACTAATGGATTGTCCTGCCATTTCTTCATTCAAGAGAAATGGAATTCAGCGTCCGCAAAAGTGGCAGAGAAATTTCAAGTGAAGCACAGGGAGTAGATAATTAACAGACTCTGTGATTACATCCAGTGTGAGCCACAGCAAAACCAAGGCCTTTTTCCACCGAGTCCGATTATTATGAAACTGACAGACTACTTAATATTTTTAAACGGAGTCTGTTCTAAGTTCTGCATTGTTCTGATACGTTAAAATCAGGCTGACCAATCAGAGCTCGGTTGCCGGGCGGAACAGCTCATCAAGAGCTTATAGGACGAGCAACAGGCTGCCTCTAAAAACATGGATATTAAAGAAAAGATCTGGTGGAATAGAACTGAAAGGCTGGAGAATGATGGAGATAAAGCTCACAGGGACTGTAAGGAACCGTCTGATTATTTATCTAAGTGCATTCTGATCTGTTCATGATCATAAAAACACAAACTAGAGCTTCCTGCACTCATCTTTATTCGTGCTTTTGTTTTTTTAAGTTGGCGATGTGAAAGAGACACGGCGAAATCTCCGACACATTAAGAGAAGAAATTAAAGGAAGCAAAAGCAGACGGAGTTTTCAGAGAGTTTAGACAAAAAAACTTGGAACACTTGGTTTAAAGGTCACACACGTTGAAAATCGCATCCATACTCGGTGTGAATAGGTCTTTTGTCCTAGCTACTTTGTTATGACTGAACAAACTACGCTTCCCAGAATGCTCTGGACTAATCAGTCCCAGATTTTTTGCAGTTGCCTGTGAAGGGATTTAAATCTGAACCAAGCCATGGATCAATACCGTGACTTTAACATGCACTTGTAATTGTTTGTCCTTTTGCATGTTTTTCTAAAAGGAGACAGATCTTTTTAAGAAAGTGAGACATAACTGCTTTTTAAAGATAAACGAGGAGTAGATGTAGAAAAAAGGAGAGCATCTAAAATTATTAGTGAGATAATAAAGCAGAAGCTGAAAGTTAAGGTTGGCGAGCAAAAGAGCAAGGGAACCCACCTATTTAGAGGCTGGAAACCAAACACTGGCTCACAAAACACCCACGGGACAGGATAAGGGTCTAAACAGAGGATTATTTAGCAAACTCATAGAGAATGAGAGAGTATGGAGAGCGAGAACCCAGGTGGAGGCAGTGGCAGGCAGAAGACAAACAGAAAGCTCATGGATAGACACTGATCACAGGAGCAGATGCAGGTTTCTGAGCCATAGCTCGTATAGAGAATGGGCAGAGGCCCAGGATGGACCCCGGATGAGCAATCCGCACAGGCAGAGCAGGTACAAAGATGGAACAGTCAGGCCAGGCGGGTCAGGTCTCTGGCAGGATCACGGAGGCAAACTGGTCTTCAAAAAACTGTGTTAAAAAAGATCAACAATGAAATAAATGATTGCATGTCCTTTAGAATCTGTTCAATAGAGTACACTGTTTATTTGTGATCTTTCAGCCTTGACATTTGATTCCTTATAAATCAGAGGTGAACTCGCTGCAGGTGGAATCATCAGGACCTGCAAATAGAACAAAGCCGACGTACAATAGGTTGCAGGAACGCACCGGCGCAGAAAGGGGAAGCTGCCACGTAACCTCAGAAAACAAAAGATGGATAGGAAAGAAAAGAATGGAAATGAGCAAGGCAACAGAAAGATTGCAATAAGCATTTAGACTTGTAGTTGAAGTAAG
The DNA here is from genome assembly GCA_025084515.1 of Ancistrus triradiatus. Lineage (NCBI taxonomy): Eukaryota > Metazoa > Chordata > Actinopteri > Siluriformes > Loricariidae > Ancistrus > Ancistrus triradiatus. The sequence goes on from JAJAGP010003440.1 coordinate 26,038, forward strand.
ATGGAGAAAGTTATAAAGACAAATTAACAGAAAGTTAAAGACAGAAAACCAGTTCTCCATTTGGGAGACCTTTTCCGATCTCAGCCTTAGTTTGTTGGTTTATTTCATTTATTTCTTACTTCTGAATCAGAACGGCATTTTAGCTATCACATTGCTGGTGGAAGCTTTTTTGGGTTTAAACCTTTATCTTGTACTTGCCGTTGCTCGAATCCCAACAGTGGTAGGGTGCACACCCTGTGCACACGAAGCCCCGGAATCAAATCCCACTTCAGGCGACTAAGCAAAAGCCCTCAATGCCACCAGTGCACAAGTAGAGACACTATACCACATACAGCTCCAGTAGTTACCATAGAGTACATAAAGCACCCTTATCTGTAAAAAAATAATAAATGATTGAATGTTTTTTGGATGTTTTCAATGGAGCACACTGTTTGCGATCATTCAGCCTTGATATTTAAATTCTTTATTGATTAGTGCCTTTTACTCGGCTCATTGTACGCAGCAGAACCGTGATAAAAGCTGCACATGAGCAGTGCAATCTCTTCTTGCGATACAGAAAGCCCTCGGCGCTTGTTTGTGTGTAATCCACTCCATGATCAGCTCTGGAGTCCGCAGTATCTCATATCAGACCGGCGGATTACTGAAGAGTTGATTGGTCCCACAGAGAGTTCCTCAATAGGATGAAGAGGTATAGAGAAAGTCTCCGGTTGCTCACTGTAAACCCGCTAATAACGCGAAAGGATCAGGAACGGCCTTGAGCCGAATGGTGGAAGTGTCGGAGGGGGATGAGGAGGAGGCTCAGTCCAGATCTCCGGCGTCTTCTCTTGCCTTTGTCTCATTCTCAAGTTCTTTTTAAAGCACATCCACGCACTTAGTGCTAATCTGTAGGCGTGCGATGATTATTTACAGGATGCGCATCATTATACTCTTGCCATTTTCCGACACTGGGTAAGACGAATGGCCTGTAATGGTTTGTTATTTACTTACTTTCTTCAGACTATTCCAGCTAAATGCATTATATTTACAATCCAGTTTGTGCAGCTTCTTTAGATAGTTGGGACAAAGTTACCCAATTTTGGTTTGCATCTGGAAACCCAGAAGGACCTGAAAGGGAACAGGCAGGTCATAGATATGGCAGACACAATAACAGACTAAGGGCAATTTAGAAACACCAATGAACCTCGCACGCATGTCTGGCCTGGGTATTTTTGGCATGCTCACTAGCTGGGCAGAAACTTTCTGCTTTGGAAAATCAATCACGTTTTTACAGGACAAGAACCCTAACAGAATCACAAAGAACAGGAGGACAGAGGGTATCGATGACATTCCACTGAATGATCAAACAATCAGATTTACACTTATGATATCATATGATAATCCAGATATCCTGTTCACATCTTTAACCCAGCTTGACTTCCTGGAGCCCAGCAATGTAGCATTATTACAACATATTGGGTTAGAAAATAAACCCAGCACGAGGGGTCAAATCTCCCACCCAGTCCAGCTGGTTTCACACTAAATATGGGATCCCAAACTGACCCAAATTATATTTAGCTCAGATGTTTTATAGTGCAGTTGATTTTCAGCCACTCTAATCCTGTGATAGAACAGCTACCTTACAAAGGTGTTTCTTTAAAGTTTCAGTTCTGGTCTAGCTTCACCAGATTCTATAAAATTCAGGCGCCCCCTTGTGTTTGGATGGTGGATAATGAAACTATAGGAGCTGCTCGGGCTTGTCAGTGGATCAAACGATCCTCTCTACTGGGGGTCTGTCTGGACTGTCCAGAGCCTGTTCACCGTGTGTGTGCCCCCATAAAACCAGTGCTCCTAAAGCCTCCTAACAGCTAGGTCATACGGCCCAGATGGAGGCAATTCATTGAAGCGACCATCCTGCTTCTCTCAGTCCAATAATGCGCCCCCTGTCAAAGTCTATTAAAAGGGCAAAATTATTTTAGCAGTCAACGATCTCTCACCAAGAAGTACACTACCCAAAAGTAGCCTCTGAGAGCCTTTTTATAGGGCAGCAGTATAGGCGAAGTACTTTTGCGCCCTCTTGTGGCAAGACCCAGTGTCTGATCAGACCACACCTGTGATTATTTACATGTCTGCCTGAGACAGAACTGCATTAACTCCCACCTTTGCTTGTGGATCTGGAGAGTAACGTCCAGAGTTTTTATTCCTTGGACGTTAAAGCGAACAGACATTGATTGGATGGACAATAAATGGCACCAACCTGTACCTACTCCTTTAAAAAGGTCTGCTCAAAGACAAACCCTATATAATTGAATTCTGTAAGTAGTAAGCATCTCTCCTCAGATAGATCGCCTCTTTTTTGGTAGACTACATTAAGCTCTGTGACTTACCCAGCACAGCGAAAGCGTATATCAAACAGCGCTGAGCTGATCACACTGGGTCCACACCGGCTTTATAACCAGACTAAGCAATTTACAGAAATATAAAACAGCGTTTTTACGCTCCAATTTCTCCTCTGTTAGTGGCGAGTTCAGGATGTTGTGCTCAGATTACACCCCTTAAGTACCCCTGCTTCAATGCCCGCTGAAATGATTAGGTTCAGTTCCCCATCATTGGGAGTTCCATTGTCTGGAAAGTGAGATATGGACTGAACGCGCAGTAGAGAGTCGCTGCCTGCTAAAACATGTTATACTGAAATAGGTTTGGAAAAAGCAGCAATAAAGATGGAAGGTTGTTTGGAGAACGCAGGGTGCAGGCGTAAGTGTACCCTGGGCGTTATGCCAGTCCTTCACAGGGTCACTGTTAAACCTCTAGGCGATGATCTCATGACCGATCCCCTCTCCCTCAGGCAATGAGCCGTGTCTGCATGAGACTCCCGTCTTAGCCCGGAATGCAACACCTGGACTCAAACCCGGGTCCCTGCAGCGATACTCAAGCGTTGATGAAATTTTAATGATGTTTAAAACTAGGGTTTCAAAGAGTTAATAAGCGACTACGTAATAAGTACTAATCTAGTCGTCACCTTATGTTTATAGCACATTTAAAACAAGACGTCTCCCAAAGTGCTGTGCAATAAAACTATTAACAAATACTAGCTTAAATTAATCGAATAAATTCATCCTAAGGTAGCGTGCATTTAAAACAAATAAGAGATCTAACAATAAGGCAAAAAAGAAGCTATTGATGGTAGAACGAAGGCAGAACTCACGACTGAACGGACTCAAACGCTTGAGAGAATAAATAGGATTTTAATTCAACTTAAAAATATCTACTGTGGAAAAGGAAAGTCTGGTCACTTTTGAACCTCATCTGACAGCAAGGAAGGGCTAAAAGCAAATTGTTACACGACCTTAAGGCTTGTTGGTGGAACAAAAACAGAGGAGGTCAAGAGATATAACTGAGCCAAGCCATGCAAAGCTTTAAAACAAATAGCAACACTATAAATTAGACTTTGCACTTTCGCCAGTGCAACGCCGCGAGTACAGGGTGAAGCTTTCTTGGTACGAGTCAGGGGCCTCGCGAAAGGAGATAAAAGAATGAACAACTGTTTCCAGGTCTTTAAAAGAGGGATTTTCTTCGACTTTCCTCACTAAGAGCTACTCGTAGCACTAAGAATCTTCATGAATACGGAATAAGTTCTGCCATACGACTGAGTTGAGAGAAACCGGAGGGTCAAAGATAAGACCCAGGTTTTAGATGACAATGGCCCCAGATCGTTAGCTGTAGCTCTGGCCGAGTCAGGATGTCCAAATTTAATAACATCTGTTTTGTTTTGGTTTAATTTAAGAAAGTTCCTAAAGGTCGAACAAAGTTGAGAAAACAGAACAAAACAGAAACAAAGGCAGAACTGGAAACACGAAATGCAAACAAATCCAAAGGGATAGACTAACGAGGAAATTCTACACAGACACTGATTAGGAAATTTATCGATACTTTGCAAACAGTGAGAGACACTGTGGGGTTAAAATATCACAGGTGAGCATGATTAGTACTCCGGGGACAAGCTGAGCGTGGTTGAACTAGAGCGTGGTTGACTAGGGCCAGCCAGCTCAGAATCTGGGCTAAAATCGGGGTAAAAACTGCATAGTGTCACCCCTAATAGGCACTGAGGAAGAGGAAAAATGACCCCTCTTCTCAGAAAAGGTTTGGTTCTCCACATAAGAGGTGAACCACTTCAGCACGGTATCCTGGATGCCAACACCACACCACAGAATCAAAAAGAATGCACTAAGATCCAAAAGAATTAGGACAGCACACTTTCAAAAATAAAAAGAAGGTAATTTAATACTTTAAGGAGAGCAGACCAACGCCGGATTGACATGTGTGCGTAAAAAGGAGAAAGCCGATAGAAGACGGCCATTTCCAAAACAATTGATAAGAACGGTAGCTTAGAAATGGGTTTGATTCTAATAAGCTGATAATCAGTGTTTATTTACCACCTACTGTATATAAATATTATACAGTGGCACCTCGGTTCTCGTCCTTAATTCTAGATGGCTCGTCGAGAACGGAAAACGAGTACCGAGCAAATGTTTCCCATAAGGAATAATGTAAATTGAATGAATGGGTTCCAGACCCCCAGAAAATCCCCCTGTATAAGCATTATATGCATTAATGGAGCTGTATTGTACAGGAGCTCCTGATTTATGATGGGGATATGTTCAACAAATCCATCATAACATAAATATAACGATCTCATGAGTTCGAGTGTATTGTGTATTATAGTGGAGACGAGGCTGAAGTTGGCTTCTTGTTTATATTTTCCGGTCCACCTTAAATGACTGCAGTTACATTAAGGCGCCTGTAGATGGAGATTCAGCCTCATGATCAATAATGATAAGTAAGTTCATGTTTAAAACACTTACATTAAGCTACAGTTGGCCAAAATCACTAACACAAAGCTTACTTTATAATAAAGTGTTGAAAAATCTTATGTAACTTAGTGAGTCATAGACTGAAAGTGCAAAACACTTACTCTGTATTCTGGTGCTTTTGCTTTCGGTTGGCTCTTATTAATAACCTTTTTAGGACCCATGGAGATTTATTTGCACTAAGAATACAAGAGAAAACACGATAAACACAGCAGAGATCTGCACTGAGCGAGAGCCATTGTCAATCTGAATCACTGAATCACTGTGTACTGAATCATGATTCATGAATCGAGGTACCACCATAATTACCAGGTCTGACTTAATATCCAATATGTTTTATGGCTATATAAATAAATGCCATCTTAAAACACCTCTTGGTGTTTTGAGAATAGTTATGAATTCAGCAACTTGAATTGATATGATCAGTTCAAAATATTTCCACTGATCATCCTCCTAACCCTGCATGTTGGAGCTTAATTAACATGCTGGAAGCCGAACACTGGCGATGGCATGAAATGATGTTTAATTCTCCCGATCGCAGCGGTGATACCCCACGGTGGGCGCCGAGAGCCCATGAATCACCAGCTCGTATCGACTCTGAACCCCAGTCCTTAGTAGCTTATTACAGATCTCACCATGATACAAATCGGTCCGTTGTGAAAATGGATTAAACCTAATCAAGGCTTTAAAAATTATACATTTTCCTTTCGCACGGCTTTGGGTCAGTGAGTCAGCGATTCTGGTGATTCATCTCAGAGACAAAAGCAGTTTAATGAAGTGTAAATCGCACTGAAGGACGATGAATGGACTCGCCATGCTGCTGAGGGTCAAAACTTTTATACCGCCTTCATTATGGCGTAATCATGGCATGGCGGCGATTATATAAAAGGTAAGGGGCAGAACTGCAATTTCCTGTCACCTCACCAACCATTTCAGTTTCATTTTTAATTATTTAGCTTTTTATGCTTGACTAGTATTACAGGAAGCAGCGATAATGGTAACGCTTATATAAAATAGCTCCAATGGGTGCCATTTCCGTCCCTATTATAATTAACCATAAGAAACATTTTTCTGCACAGTGATGCAACTGCAGATTTAAGGTATAACATTTAAAACATACCTAAACTACCTAGAACACTTTACAATGAAATGGAATAATTAAAATCCTTCAGAAATGTTTTTTTTTTTTTTTGCATTGCTGTGTAACTCCCTATCCCATTTATGCCATGAATATTTTTTCCACAAGAAATACATAATAATTACTTTAAAAAACATATGTTAGTCATGTCCTCAGGTTACCCTAACATATTCCTGAACTGAAAATTAGGTAACAAACCACAAGTCACTGGGAAGCTGGATCATCTGGATCATCTGGATCATCTGAAGATCATGGGAACACCGAAAGTAAATTCCCTCTTATTTTTTCCTGTATGTCTGATGATATTGTAACTATGACTGAGAAGGTCAATCTCAACTTACTATCCTGTTACTGAAATGATTTTTAGATGTTATTTGGATGTTTATTGTAAAAAATACAAAATCATTTTTGGTAAATCATGAGTTACATTAATCATGCTTAGATTAGTGCCCTGGTGCTCTTAGTACAGATGCCATGGGGTTACAGTTTATGAGAGAGAGAATTCTGCTCCCTCTGAACACTAAACTAAAACCAGACTAAATGTTGAAGCACACGTCTTAACCGAAGTTATTCAGGTGTTTTATAATGGTGCCATTTGCACCACTGGAGTTTTAAACACCTCAGCACCAGTGCTGGACTGAAAACAGTCCACCAACCAAAAATATCCAGCCACCAGCATCCTGTGAGCACTGAGGAAGGAATAGAGGATGACCAACACAAACTGTGCAACAACAGTGCTGCTGTCTCTGACTTTGCATCTACATTTAAAATAGTAAAGGCCATACAAAAGGCCATACAAAGACAAAAATCAAGTACGACCTAGCTTTTATGAAAGAAGAAAACCCAGTACCAATATTTAAAGGAACATCTGCGAAGGCATATTCTACTAAAATGTATAAAGTAAAATAAGTAACAATAATGGAGTACAGAGCATTTCTGTCCACTAGATAACAGAGCATGGAGGAAAAGTAGGATTCCGTTGAGTGTGCAGGTACAAAGACAGACCATTACCTTTTTCACTGTGTTCCATAAAACGCTCGAACGGCCGGTCATTACTCAGGCTGGCATATAAAAGTGTGAAAAGAAAGCCAAGTTCTGCAGAACTTTAAACTGCAGTTCGTTTTAACCGCCTGAACCAGAGCGGCCGATTACTTCGGGCAGCCCGACACGACCCAGGCCTTTCTGTGTCTGTGTCGTTCGGGTGTGAAGCTCCCAGAGAGAGGAGACAAAACACAAAGAGTGAGAAAAGTAAGAAGAAAAAGTTAGTAAGAAAAGAAATGAAAAGAGGACCTGGAAAGGGACCTGGGAAAGGGATTACACTGTGCACCAGAGGGACATGGAACGTTATTCAAACACATACCCGCGGTCACGGTGCTGCTTCAGGCGCAACTGAGGGGTGAAAACTTATGTTTAATCTCGGGCTGTCTGGCAGATGATCAGTTTTAATGTCACAGCCTATCTAACCAAAAGTGAGCTCTGCTTATTATTTAATGATCCAGTTATCTGCTGAAGTCAAGCTCAAAAATATCCAAACAACTGCACACAACGTAAGTAGTATTTCACTTTAGCATTCATATCAATGCGCAGTTATCTACTAAACTTCATCCTTAAAACATTCAAACTGCTGCATTCGACCACTGCAGTTTTCTTTCTGATTTGCCTCCATAATGCGTGCATTGTATATAAAGAAAACTGAACTGAAAAAAGACTTTCTCTACTCAGAATCCACATGCACACAGAACCAAGTCTAACTCAGCTGGTGTGTTTAGAGACTTTTTTGATTTATTAAGACGACAGTTAATAATATTTTCTAGCTTGTGTGTAATGATGGTATCTTCCACACCAAACTTGGTTTTTCAGACAGCAATTTTTTTGGGCGACGATATTTTATTCGCCCTCTGTTCGACTTTTTGTGACTTTCGCAGGCAACAAAAACTCACTGACCAATCACGTCGCTTCTGCGCATCATGAAGCAGCTCCTGTATTTTCAGTCTGCCTCTCCCTGGCAGTCTTTTAAGGCAGTGTTTTATTTCGTCTTCACGTTCCTTTGCCCTCTGTTGTTCCCTCTCTTCCTGAGAACCACAGAGCCATTTTATTCGGTCATAAAATATTCAGGTTCAGGATGATGTTAATAAAAATACTAGTCATATTATTCATAGTTATTACTAATAAATTATATTTGAGTTAACGCTTAAATATGGAGTGTAATTGGATAGAACTCAAAGGGTAGTGTTTCAGTTCTTGCATGTTTGCATCTTTCATCACTTGAAGAAGACAATTTGTTCATCTTGTACATTTTATTTGCTGCAGCAGGCAGTGAAGCATTTGTGTATCATTTGCACGCAGTTGTCTACCCTTTATATGTCCGTTTCGGTCAGCACCCTGTTTCACAGAACATAACACAGATGCTAAATGGCACATACCTGTAACAACGTAATTGATATGCAGACGGCATAAAGCCATAACAGAAGTCACAGTGACAGGGCGCTGAACGCTGACGCTCCTATAAGTCGACATCGATACCCCGAGCCTGAATGCTGCATTATCCAGACTTCACTCAGCGACATGCTGTTTCTGCCATCAATGATGGAAAGGCCTTCTGACGTTAGCTTTAGAACTGGACTGATTGTATGACGGGAGGAATCAGCAACGGAGGCATGCGGGCTTTCCATTGAAGGCAAACTGCAGCCAGGGTTTTGTTTTGTTTGGTTTGTTTGTGTTTTCCCCCAGAAAAATTGACCGATACTACATACAAGTGCTGTTAATATTCAAAATCACTGAGCCAGATTTATTCAGAACGTCAGAGCAACTCTTTAATGCTCCATTTAATAGTATCCAGGAATACATCTTTTTCTTATGTAAGGCTTTACTTAGATTCTGCTCCATACTGACGAGCAGAACCGTCATGAAGCTGGCATGGCAGGTATTATGTGCTGCCATCAGTCACAGTGACAGCTACGTCTTTATCAGATGCCATGATGATGGACTTGATGATAACATGGTGACAAGAGCACCATTAGTAAAGCTGGCAAGCGTCACACCATACTCGCTTTATCGAAAATGGCTTGGCTAGAACATAAAGAGCAACTGAGGAGTGGCCACGAGTATGGAACTGAATAAAATACACTCAGATTAGAAATGTCAGACTGCTACGGACTGGAAACGTATCGTCTTTAGCGACGAATCCAGGTTCTGTTTGGGATCCGAGTATGGAGGCCTCATGGTGACTGGTTCAATTCTGCCTTTGCTTTAGAGCCACACACTGGCCCAACTGCTTTTGTGATGATCTGGAGAGCCATGGCATGGATCAGCCCTAGTAGTGATATGAGGGACACTAACAACTCAGCGATATGTGCAGGACATCCTCATGTGTTTCCAATTGGCATTTTCAGCAAAATAATCCTCACACACAGACCAAAATGTTTCGCAGGAATGTATTCGCCAGATTGCAACACTTCCTTGTCTTGCCTGGTTGCTAGATTTATCACCGATCGAGCATTTATGGGACCAACTGGGGCACCAGCTTCAGCAACCTACAAGGGTGCAGGATCTACAGACCCAGCTGCCACATTTGCGGGCGAATGCGCTGCAGGATACCATGACCAACCGTATCTCATCTTGTCTCCAGGCTAGAGGCAGCTTAACAGGGTACCTAGAGCCTCCTTTCAATTGTATGTTTTTCCCAATAAAATGATCCTTTCGCTCTGTTATTATAATCACCTACGTATATCATCATTACATTCATACATATAAAGTTCCATTAGATTCCAGCAACCTTCTAGGTGAGTTTTTTGGTTTGTTTTCTTAAGGAAAAGATGGTGCATTTGTGCTACCTAAGAAAAAGTAGATGGTGTTTAAAGCTTGCCTCTACCTGCACCCTCCACTTCCCCCATCAGTAGCTAACCTAAATTACTTTATTCGGTGATTAAAAATGATAAGGTAACTCTTTACTTGTCCTGAACGAGGTAGGCGATCATCTGAATATTCACTACCCAAACCATTTCCCTTCGAATAACATGGTACAAGTGGGGGACAGACTTTGACTTAATAGGAGGTCGGGTCCCTTTTTGAGTCTTGGTCCTGCTTTGAGACAATGCTGCATTGTAAACAGTGCTATAGAAATGAATCTGACTTGACTGACTCAATACACACAAGGCATGTTTATGACTTCATGATGCAGTGTTCAAGTGTTTAAGAAATCAAGAATAGAAACAGATTATATTCTCATGCTTACACGCTTATAAGAGTCGTCTGGTTTACTCAGTAATGGTTCATTAATAAGGGTTAGGCTGAAGGGAGAGGCTGGAGCAACCCAAGTCTAAGCAAATATCTCCAAAATGCAATGAATTTTGCATGAGCCCATGTCACTGGGAGAATCTGTATAAAAGCATACTGTATACTTAAGATAGGAAATTACTGGAGAATCTGCAACGCTCTGCAACCGCACCGGCTTGGAGTTGCACGGCGTCAGCAAAGCTGCAGCTCCCACCGGCCCATTCATTAAACTCTCATCTGAAAACCTACAAACAGCCACAACACAGCTCGGCATGTCAGGATTTTTTTTTGTTTTTTAGAAAAATGACCCAACGGCAAGCGAAATCAATAGCGGTCCGAGTGTGTGTGAGTCAGGGCTGATGGGTTGGGGAGATTACAAGGTGCGTTTGTCACTTGAGGAAATTGATTGTTTCAGTTCGACTGCACACTACCATCAGCTACCTCCAAAATAAGACCAATAACATATCAGATTACAGTTTACCTGATAGACTTTACTGCGCTCGACTGAAATTACTCGCTTTGATTGATTACCCCTGACTATTAACAGTTATGTCAATGATGCAGCTGTTAGATTTGGTTTCCTTGCAATTAGGGGTCATGCACACCCACAAAACACAACTCCATTCCAAAAAAGATGGAGCAATTTAGGGCTAGTAATGAGGTGATTTCAAACATGGCTATAATCATGATTTGGTAAAAGCAGTATCCAGGAAAGTTTGATTGTTTAAGGTGCAAAAATGGGCAGAAGATCTCCAGCTTATCAGCAAGTGTGTGAGAAAATGATTGAAATGTTTTAAAACAAAGAAAGATTGGAAGGGATTTGCATATTTGCATAATTAAATGGTTCAAGGAATCTGGAGGAATTTCAGTGCGGAAACTGAAGAGGGGTGATCTCCACTCCCTCAGAAGGCACTGCATCAAGAACCGGCATTCATCAATAGCTGGTAGAACCACATGGACAAGGGATTCCTTTATCAAACCTTTATCAAGCTCTACAATACAGAGTTACATTCACAGATACCACTTAAAAAGCCTTATGTTATAACCATGTCCAGAAGCGGCTCGACTTCTCTGGGAGGATCTGGGATGGACCATCACACAGTGTGAATGGGGATTGTGCTCAGACCCATCAGTATCACAGATCTTTTTTGGAAGAAATGGACACCGTGTCTGGTCTGAACCAAAAATAGTGCTACTGTGGTCAACACAATGGGGAGCGCCCCCTGCTGATTACAGAGCTGCCTAGTCACAGATTAGTCACCATCAAAAGCGTCCACAATGGGCTTATGCGCAAGGACTGGACTTTGAAGCAATGGAAAAAGGTCGTCCAGTCCAGTGTGTCCCATCTAGAATGCACCGTGGGAAGAAGACAAGCCGGTGTACAGAGTGCGATGTTCTAACGCCTTAATATTCTGCCTCTTACATCTACGCTCTATACACAGCCCTAAATAATTCACGTAAACTGAAGTCCATAAGTCCACGCAAACGCGAGCCGACCTCTTCCAGCCCCCGACTGCATTTCTCAGATTATATAAAGTTGTCTTGTTAAAATTCGCAGCCATACAAGCGTGGAATGCAGGTTGTAAATATTTGAGGCGTTGAGGAGGTGGGCGCTGATATTTTCCTTCTCTCAGACGTACACACAAACCCACACGCAGAGTTTGTGGAGTCTGTTTCATGTGTGACTGCAGGCATATGATTTGGTATGAGAAACACATAGCAGAGCGAGTTCCCTCTGCTCGGCTTTCTTCTCACACAGATCCATGGCGCTTGATGCTGGGCTGGCAGAGGCAGAGCCGGCGAGCTGCTGTACACAGAAGAGAAAGACAACGCAGCCTGCAGCAGCCGAGTAAATAACACACAGCGTGTTCAACATGCATAGATCAGGTTACACCATGTTCTCTCTGTGCTCTAGTCTCATGTATTTGTTCATCCAGCTTGTTGGAGTCCTGGTTTGTTTGGTTTTTTAATATTCTCCATAATTTAATTCTCACATGGTTTTGCTTTTGGGTCTCAAAAGGCAAGTGGATCATGTAAGAGCTCTGGAAACCATCATGTGCGCATGTTAGCTGAAGCATGTTATGCTACTATACTTCAATAAGACGGAGCATCAACACCAAGGTACAAGAGCAAGCCTTAAAAATAAGAAGACTAACAGACCAGGACACATTCTGAATGTTGAATGTTATGATGCAAGAGTCCCGAAGCAAAAACGCAAGAGAGATGCCCGGTTGTCACACAATAACACAAGACAAACTCAAAGATTATTCGTTTTCACCTGCTCCTGACACCACATTAGTGGACTAATGACAGGATTAATAGTTCAGGGGGAACAGAAGGCAATCCTGTACGCACATCGATGGGAGTAGAGTAATCCGATTGAGGTCCGTCTGATTGAACGAGGTGGCTATTCCCTTAAATAATGCATTTAACAGAAGAATAAAACCCATGTGGACTTCTGCGTCAGCACGTTCTGCAAGATCAGTCTGTGGAGGAAACAAGCGGAAATGTGGAGGAAATTAAGTTTCTGTTGCAAACATTAGAAGGGTTAGGGATTGTGATTAAGGTTAGGGTTTGGATTTGGTGTCAGGGTTCCACTTAAGGATACAGGTTTAGGGTTAAGGTTATAGTTTAAGGTTAGATTTGGGGTTGAGATGCGATTTTTAATGTAGTGGGACCGTCACACCAAGTGCGCTACACATTTTGTCTAAACACTCTGAAAACTCCCTGTCGGCTTTTGCTTTCTTTAATTTCCCTTCTCTTAATGTGTCGGAGATTTCGCCGTGTCTTTCACATCGCCAACTTAAACAAAAACACGAGTGAAGATGAGTGCAGCTCTAGTGTGTGTTTCTGTGAGCATGAACAGATCAGAATGCACTTAGATAAATAATCAGACGGTTCCTTACAGTCCCTGTGAGCTTTGTCTCCATCATTCTCCAGCCTTTCAGTTCTATTCCACCAGATCTTTTCTTTAATATCCATGTTCTAGAGGCAGTTGCTCATCCTATAAGCCCTTGATGAGCTGTTCTGCCCGACGACCGAGCTCTGATTGGTCAGCCTGATTTTAACATCCGAACAATGCAGAAATTAGAACAGGCTTCAATTAAAGATGTTACGCAGAATCGCAGTCCGTCAGTTTCAGATTCGGTGTGAAGGACGGTGTTAATATACGTGTGTTTTTATTCATAAAAATCGGACTCGGTGTGAAAAGGCCTTTAGGGTTAAGGTTAGATTGGAGTTCAGCTTTAGGGTTTAGATTTAGGGGCATAATTTGTGATTAGGTTGAGGTTTAAGGTTTAGTGTTTAGATTGGGGTAGAGTTTAGTGTATTGTACATAAGAGTTAGGATTATTGTTATGACTTAGGGTTAGGGTTGGAGGCAGAATATATATACAGTACTGTGCAAAAGTCTTAGGCCACCATTAGATTAGATATACTGTTGTTTTAGCAACGGTATAATAACCATATATAATTATTTCTCTGTCTCTTTATGAGAATACAACCAGAAAATACAGGACATTTGTATGCAGTATTAAAAAACTGAACATCAGGTAAAACAGTTTCTATAGGCTACAGTGGTAAGTATTTAGCAATTCCTCCCCTTCCACTTGAGCAATAGCAGCATCTGGGATCCCAAGATGGCCCTTCTGCAGTCTGAAGAAGCTTGATCAGGAATGATTTTTGGAAGGGTAGCATCCAAGAAATCAGTTTTTCAGAAGGGGAACAGGCTGAAAAGGCTAAGCTTTACTAAAGCTCACGAAGACTGGAATGAAGATCAGAGGATTGTGGAGTGACGAATTCAAGTTTGTATACGATCATCATAGCATTGCTAAAACAGCAAATCTAATGATGGCTTAATACTTTTGTACTATCTATCTATTTGTTTAGTAACAGCACAGCCTCTGGTGCAGAAAATCGTATTAAACACAAAGTTTTATCAAACACATGCAGCGTGAGCAGACTGAATGCTGAGCAACGTTTGGCTTATCTCACTTCATATGAACACTAAGATGATACTGATGAACAGGTGTTACCACTCAGGGGCATTACATGGCTGGATCTGGGATCTACAGAGCATACAGTGCAAAAGTTACTATCTGTAGTGCTAAACTGATGCACCATGATGGGAGGAGCAAACAGAGTTGAGAAGTGTTGTGTCTTTGCAATGCAGCCACCGGAGTTAAATGTTCTTCGTCTCCCTGGTTTTTCATGAAATATCTGCTTGTGTTGTAAATATGTTGTGCCTCAGATAAAGAACTTAAAAATAAGACGTTTCTTGTCATTATTATAGAGATAGAGAGTGGTTAAGGAGGGGAGTGAATCTGTAGTACAGGGTATAATAACTGTACTTTATCAATAACACAAACAATAATATCTTCAGCTTTGTGAGTATAAATGTTCTCTAACTATAAACTAGCAGAACACACACACACAGACGCAGGCATACGCATACACTTGAGGTTTTGTGGTTGAACCACAGTGTATTATCCTTTGTATTATATCCTTATATATTATTTATCCCTATCCCCATAAATGGCGGCAATGGCGGGCTCCTTTCAAGGCCGAGTGCTTATAACAGGATACAGCGTGCAGCAGCTTTTGTGCCTCCAAACTTATGAATAAATAAGAAATGAACGCCTGCTGCAGATGCTCCAAACCTACACGTAATCAGAGAGCCGCCATATTTTACATCGAGCGGAAGGACACATTCGGGCTGGTGGCACTTGTCCACTCGTGCATATTTCATTCCTGATCATTTATTAGAGATTGCAGATCATGTTTTTCTTTTTCCCTGCGAATCCCGAATCCGCACCGCACCGCACAGAGGCAGCAATTCAACTGATCAGGCTCTGTGCCATTTCTGGATGCCGAATTGCGACAAGCAGGTGCAGAACGATCGTGTTAATGAGTGGCGCGTGTGATTGGTCACGATCTGGATACCTCCTGTTTAGTGCCGATGTTTTGGCAGAGCTCAGAGGGGAGCCAGGATGAACCCAGGGACGTATTAAATAACCAGAACATCCATCACTGCGGGGCTGCACCTGACCCCTGAGCTTTTACACGGCTGCGTTTTCAGGCAGATTTGGGGAGCAGTGTCGGGCTGTACAGATAGTGTATTATATGATATTATGTTACACGAGGCACCAATAAAAAGTTATTCCTAAGAAAGAAAAAAGCCGTTACTTATTGTCACTAAATCAAATATAGAGAGGGGTTTATCCTAAATTTCCCCCCTATTTATTTTTTTTTTAATTGGTCATCAACATCAATTGTAATTGGGTGAAATAAGCATTGTTTGGATGTTAAAATCAGGCTGACCAATCAGAGCTCGGTTGCCAGGCAGAACAGCTCATCAGGAGCATATAGGACGAGCAACAGGCTGCCGCTAAAAACATGGATATTAAAGAAAAGATCTGGTGGAATAGAACTGAAAGGCTGGAGAATGATGGTGATAAAGCTCACAGGGACTGTAAGGAACCGTCTGATTATTTATCTAAGTGCATTCTGATCTGTTCATGCTAGAGCTTCCTGCACTCATCTTCAGTCAAGATCTCCAACACATTAAGAGAAGGGAAAAAGCAGACAGGGAGTTTCAGAGTGTTTAGATAAAAAACACTTGGTGTAAAGGTAACACTACGTTAAAAATCCCATCCCTTTATTTTCTTTCTAAAATACTCAAGAAAAAGTGTAATTATATATTTTACTCAAGTAAAAGGATACATGCTACTAAAAGCACTTGAAGTAAAAACATAAAGCATTTCTTTAAAAAGTCTTTCTTATAAACAGAATGGTTTGGACTAAAAAATGATACAAATGACCTTATCATCTTTATCTAAAAACACCACAGCAAGAACAAAATCAAAACATTCTCAGACCTGAGGAACCAAACTATGCAAAATACTTTATTTTTTCATAAATGCTCCTAAATCTCTCATAACTAGACATGGTAATGCAGTAAATCACGATGTTTAACCCAAACTATAGTTATCATCGACTGCATTTTAGTCCAACAAACTGCGGCTTCAATGATTTTTTTATACCAGTTCGCCTTTTAAACTCCACTCCACTACTTAATAAATAAAATACTTATGCAAAACATTTAGAAATATTATAAATAGATTGTAATATACTTCTTATATTCATGACAGAAATAGAGTTCACCATCCCAGGGACATGGATAAGCCTCTAGTGTGTGATGAATAAAAACAAAGGTCTATACAGTTATTTTTGGGAGTTGAATGCATTATGCTGAACATTAAAGGCTTGGAAAGACTTATATAACTTTTGTGTGCACTTGATACTTCCGTTTCTGAAGTTTTAAGCCATCTGAGTATCTCTATGATCGCTCATATAAATATATATAGATGTATAATTTAATACCTGTAGAGTTGTGCCTGCTCTGCAAGAGCTCCTTCAAAATCATACAGCGCAACACACGGTGAGCGCCGAGTTAGAAACAGATGGAACCACCATTGTGCCATTTTGTAATGCGTGAAGTATAAACCTAAGATACCGATTTGGGCTTCATTATGTGCCTGACTATAATTGCGTAGATAATAAAAGAAAAATGAATAGATAAGTAAAACAGATTCATAAAAGCTAAAAGGATAAACAAGTAACAAGTCTGTTTTGAAAATGTAGTGAGTAAGAGTAAAAAGTTTTAAGTTACGGAGATAATAAAGTACAAATACCTAAAAAATACTTCAGTCCAGTAACAAAGTACAATGAAAACCCTTGAAAACCTGTGTCGTTGTTTTGCATGTTAGCCGAAAGCAAACATTAACGTTTCACTGATCGACAGACGTTGCGTCAGTTTGATTTTGCCGTATCGAGCTGGGGTGCTTGACAGGCGAGTCGCGTGCTGCTTTTCTGTTTCCAGTCCTCCCCTGATTGAGGAGCAGCTCATCTCCGTGGGTGTCAGGATCCGAAGAGGATCCATATGTGCGTCTGTTAATTTGATGCATTTTGACACTTTGCGAGCTGCAGTTGTTAATCTCATTTTCCCAGGGAGTGTCTGGGATGTCAACAGTGAAAAACAGCAGTGCTGAGAGGGAATTCTGTGATCGGGACGAGGGATGTTAAGGATCACCGCCCTGGTCGGGATGCTAGTGGCTTTACCAGCGTCCCCTCCCTCAGAAACCTGACTCATAGGAGCCAAGTCATTTATGTACATGGCATTCTTACGTGGATTCACAGCAGGCATCGGTGAACCCTAATGGTAAGAGTGCAGGCTCTTAATGAGAGCTGGGGTGACAGTGGCAAGGAAAAACTCCCATAGTCTCATAAGAAAGCAGCCTTTAGAAGAACCAGAGACAAATGAGGACCCAAACCTCCTCTGGATGAGACCATGCTGGATTACAGACTTGTAAAAGTACTGTCCAAAAGTCTTAGGCCACCTTTAGATTAGCTATACTATGGTTTTATCAATAGTATAATAATGACATATTATTATTTCCCAGTCTCTTTATAAGAATGTAAGCAGAAAATACAGGAAATGTGTAATACAGAGGATTAACTTTTTGGCCTTGCGTTGCTGATCACCTACTTTTAATGCTATTGTATGTTTTTTCACTGTAAAGGCTGTATGTTTTATTTATGAATCTTGCAAAACTTGTGTACAGGTATGCACTGCTTAATGCCCGAGGCCTAAGAATTGTAATAGGAAATAAAAACATGTCTTATATATAGCTAGTACGATCGAACCCTTGCAGCACCTGCTGACAGAAAAGGGAATTGCAGTCTTGAAGGCAGGAACGTTCTTTTTCTATGTGCTTTTATAAAAGATATGAAGATAAGATAATAATGACTGTATTATACAATTTGTTTCTGTAATTTGTTGTGTTAACTTGTAGTTTGTATGTTTTATAATATTTCTGTTTTGGACTTTTAATGTAAGCTTTAAATGAGATGAAACTACAGATAAAATCGAGATAAATCTGGCTCATCTTGCTCAGCTGACGCTGTTTATTAATGAGCATTTTCCTTGACAAGTAAATTAGTAAAACAATGTTAAGTGAATTTTATACACAATTGCATTTCATATACTTAAAAAAAAAAAAAAGACAGCAAAGAGCAAGATATAAAATAGATACAAGGTACACAGAATTAAAAGAAATGCAAGAAATTTAAGACAAAATTATTTTTAAAATGTCAAAATATGAGGGAAGTAAAGAATAAAATGCACACGATGTTCGTCTACATTAAAAATTTGTTGTCTCGCTGAATACAAAGGAGGAAAGATTTACTTCTGAGTGACACTGAGATAACAAGAGTAGTCAAAAATATTAAACTAGAGTTTATTAAGAACTCTACAACATATATTTAACATAATGAAGTAAATGTAATTAATATTACTTCCCTTGCTTTGTAAGGAAGTCGACAGCATTAATTCAGCAAGTTGTGACCAAATCATCGTGGGATTTAAAAACATCTTGGCAAAAATGACAGTATAATTTGGACGGGAACGAGCGGTGCCATCTGCCGGTACCAGTCAGCCACGGGCCGAGATTACCGGGTCTAATCGGAGGAAAGCGTCTTCTTTCAGTGAGAACTTACCATATAGTTACACAGCCTCTCAGACGGCCCGGTCAATGCCAGTCTAAGTTGTTGGTAATGGTGACCGAGTGCTTACAGCCTCTTTCAAAGCTCTTAATGGAGGCTGAAATGACGAGGGAAGATGGAAGTCAATTTTGTTCGTCTTCCAACAGCAGCTGCTTTAAAGACTTGAAGGTCCAATTTGTCAACAGCACATGAAGGAAAACATTCCGCTACGTGTACTGTACGTGACTGAGAAGATGCAAAGCGAACATCTAAACGCTGTAGATAAATCACGTGACCTGTGCCTGGCATCTCCTAACTCCAGCTCGCAGTTACTAATGGTTTTAGAGCCGGTGTGAAATGGTGTGATTGTAAAAAAGCTCAGAACTTAAGAGGAGAATGCAAGATTATTTGATCTCCGAGTCAATATTAAAGACTAATCAATCAGATTTATTTCTATAGCGCTTTCGCAATGGAGCACTGTCTCACAGCAGCTTTGTAATTTTCTGTTATCTAAGGCCAATCCCAAACTGAGCAAGCCTAGGGTGACAGTGGAAGGGAAAAACTCCCTAAACATTATACATTTTTAAAGATTTAAAGATTTTTAACACTTTATTATAAATAAGCTTTGTGTTAATGATTTTGGGTAACTGTGTGTTAATGTGGAATTGGCTCCTATGTTACAGACTATATTAACCTCATCAGTTCATGATATATTATCTTATGATGGATTTGTGGAACATATCCCCATCATAAACCAGGAGCTCCTGTACAATACAGCTCCATTACTGCTGATACAGGGGGATTTCCTGGGGGTCTGGAACCCATTCACTCATTTTACATTATTCCTTATGGAAAGCATTTGCTCGGTGCTCTGCATTTTCAGTTCTCTGGAGCAAATTAACAACCAGAACCGAGGTACTGCTGGATAATAAATTAGAGATAAAATCAGGGAAACTTTTTGATAAACACTTTTTTTGGTTTGGACAGAAAACTGGAAGCAGCACTGTGTCTGAAATAACATATGAATAACATAATAGCAACCCCATTCTAAATCCTGGCAGTGCTTTTCGGCTGGGCCGGGCATCCCATGCGAACACATCTGGCTAGGAGACACAGCAGGGCAGCTGACAGCACTGCACCAGTACCCGGCCATGTGGTAAAGACGCTGTCGACTTGAAAACAGGAAGAAAATGGGGAGAAAAGTGTGTATAACCCCAGATATGGCTGTGCCATAATCCCAGCTGGTAGACACTAGGCCAGGGACACCATTAATGTGGTATCGAGAAACAGAATTACAAACCATTAAAAATTGTTAATTCGTTGCGATGCACTTTTGCACGCCGGAAAACCACCATGACTTCGGCAGTGCTGCGCTCTCCCTGCCAAGTGTCGCACCAATTAATGAATCCTGCATTAAAAGAAAAACAGATGGCCGAAAAAAACTCCAAAAGCTGTCTACGCTTCTGTCTACAAACAGGGCTTGTGCAGCACAGTTAAAGCTCATTTGTCAGACAGTCAGAGTTGTAATATGATCAGCATTCCCTCTGTGCATTGGCTATAATGAGAGGGAGCAGCTCACACATTTCCTGATCACAGCAAGGACAACAAAGGAAAACAAATATAAGTCATACATTATGACCTCACTGTTCAAGTGACAAAAATATCAATCATTGATCACAATCTCACGATGCAGTCTATGACAGTACTGGTCAGAGCTGTTGACAGCACTCGTAATTACACACAATGTAAGCCTCTGCCAGCGCAGCTTATTGCATTAGGTGATGCTTTATTATAGATTCACTCTTTAAACAGATAGTATGTACTGATTTGTAATGTATATCTGTATACATGCATGTATAGAACTTCTTAAACATCTTTCAGGCTGGTTACGTCTGTTCAACTCGACAGCTAACTATAGAGCGACGTTTGTGTTTCTGTCTCTGAACTGCCATATTGAAGGTTTAAAATGCTAAAGCGCAGACTGTTCTCTTTCATTCAAGCCCATACATCCAGAGCGAGTGAAGTACATATGAATTACATCCCCCTTTATGCATAGCCTTCAGATTATAGAGGATTACTGTAATTGGAAAAATTAACATAATCTTAAATTAAACTGTCATCTCCGTTGCTTGATGGATGCTGCATATCTTCTTCCATAGTGATGTTCTGACAGGTACAGAAGCTCAGACCTTCTCCCAGTTCCTGCTGTTTTGCTTTTTCTGCATTCTGTATCTTTAGCAAGTCAAATGGGTTCAGTGGGTTCAGTTCTCAGAGATCTCAAAAAACAGTTACCGGTACTTGTCTTGGGTTGTTTGACTAGAGTTTGACTAGAGTTCATGCTGCTGCTGCCATCAGAACTCACATCATCCATCATCAGGACACGTCATGCAGGTAGCCTGTAGCCGCGCATGCTAAGGCTGCCATGTTTCAAATATGAGCTGAGTTATTCTGCTCCATCAGGTAAAACACAGAACTGTTCACCATCCTACTTAATCACCTTGTGGTCCGGTCCGGTATCACATGCAGACATAACAGGCTTGAGGCAGGGGAGGCCTGTTGGGGGATCGTCCCCTAGCCCTGAACCCCTAACCGGTCCGGCGATGGACCTAGCTTCTCATAGAGGGCATGTTTATGCCTGCTGAATGCATGACCAGGAGAAAGCAGTTAAAACATGCAAACAAATGACGCTTTAATGAAACGATTCAATAATCTTATCGTACCCTATTTGACAGTCATTCTAAACTCAAATAAACTATTAATTCATTGAATTTAACTTTGTTAATTAACTATAATATTTGTTTGATATAATAAACTCTTTATTTATGGTTCTAAACCCTGCAGCCGATTCATATTCCCTATGTTATAATATTTATTATATGATTTGTAATAAATAAAGCATCCGGAAAGTCTTCTTACCGTGTCACTTTTTTCATATTTTGTTATGTTCTTATGTTATGTTGGCCTCCAAAATGTGAAAAGGTGAAAGGGTTAGAAGGCCTTCCGATTGCAATGTATGCAGACCTAAAACAGTCCTTTTAATATAACTAAGGAATTATGATGTCACAGTCAAGCCAACAAGATAAAAATACTGAACAGTACAGATAAATGGGACAGAGGGAAAAACATAGAGAAAACAATTCCGTTTCTGTGATATGACCACAGATTAAAAAATCCCCACTGAGACTCCTTGAGGAAGCCCAGCAAAATGTGTTTGATTTTCCAGAGCTAATATGCTTTATTTTTAGTCTCCTGTTCTTACAATCCGTAGCATGGATTTGGCATAGAAATGTGATTCTACAGTCACCACTCAAATCCAAAAAGCATCAGCGTAAATTTGTCCGTAATGGATCCGGCAGAAGCGATAAAAAATGACAGAGCGATACAAAAAGCAGCTTTTAGCGTCAGAAGGAAAATGCAGAACTAAAAAGCTTGTAAATGGCCGAAACACAAAGCAGTTGCTGAGATTGATTCGGCTCTCGGAGCCACATTACCGAGACTGATCAATACGAAAAAAAAAATTAGGGACGTCAGTGCAGCCGTGGTTTCCTGGGCGATAGAAAAGATGGCACAGAGTGGGAACTCAAGCATTTCAGTGGCGCAGAGTTCAATGCAAAAACGAAGTTTTATGATATACGGATCCATTAGTGGGCAACCTCTTACAAAAATATGACAATACATTAGGGAGAACAAATTATATTTACATTGCTATAAATGCAAAACAGTGCCCGGCCTAAGATGGCATAAGTGCCCATAAGTAAATTACCGAGTTCATATTACATATGGGCACTACATTGTGGCGCATTGTTCAGGTTCAAGCCGTATCAATCAAACAATGCATTTGGAAACAACATCAGTTAGCAGGAGCAAGAAAAAAAAAGAAGGGAAATTGAATGGGGGGCAGGGAACCAAGGAGGACAAAGAAAAGATACAAGGGGGACGTGGTGGGAACAAGAAATCCGCGCTCCCGCCCATATTTACGAGTCCATACTTAATTCCTCTTTTACGCCGGGTCCTTCTGCCCCCCAAAAAGGGCGCGCTGGGTCGCCCGCCTTTTATTTCCCCGCCTCCTTTTGTGGTCGATGTTCTATGAGATTATGTTTCTATATTTGGATGTTATTTTCTTTTTTTTGTGATTCCGCTCCGAGGAGGGAGGGAATTCAAGATAAAGGAATTTCTCTCACTGCCTTCCTCCTTGCCACGCAGGACACAGAAGTGAAAAGGTCTGTCCTAGGATCAGTTGCAGGCATGAACCGTTTAACATCCACATTACGTTTCTGTGAAACAGCTCATTGCCCAAAATGATATCATAATAGTCCATATAGTGCTGTAGATTTTCCTTTGCAGTGTTTGTATTTCAAAACATACTATTAATTAAAACACAATACGAGAACATTTAGCACAGTACTGTACATTACAAGTCATTCTGTCATTCTATCTTTTAATATTGTTTCTTTCTGCCATTCAAGACTGCGATTCTTCTTTTCTGTCAGCAGGGGTCACACGCCTCCGCTCGCACTAGGTTGTGAAGCCTCTTGAAAACCCTGAGGGGAACTTATTTTTCTAACAGAGCCAGCAGCTCAGCAACAGAGGACTCACAGTCCCCTAGATTTGTTTATAACATAGAGACAAAGCCAAAAAAAAGAAAAACCACAATGAGATAACCCACACATGTGGAACCCTGAAGCAGATGAACTGATGAATGATACAGAGACTGCAATCCATCCTCATTATAAGCAAATTAGGAACAGTGAAAACATTTCCCATTTTCAGCTCTGTAAGATCATTACTCCTGCATCATTAACTGTGTTTTGTTGACTGAGTTAAAAAATGGATAAAGTTTTGTACAATTCATGTTTTCGGGAATGATATACACACACAACTTTAACACAGTCCCCTGACACATGTGTAAGTATAAAGTTATGTATTTTGCTAACCGGTTCAGTTTTATGCAACAAAATATACAGAAGATTACAAATTATTATTATTATTATTATTATTATTATTATTATATTATTGTTGTTGGTTGTTATTATCTCAAAATATTATTATTATTATTATTATATATTATTATTATTATTATTATATTATTATTATCATTATATATTATTATTATTATTATTCTTATTATTATTATTATTATTATGGTTGTTGTTTATTAGGGAAGTATTATTACTCAAAATATATTTATTATTATTATTATTATTATTAATATTATTATATCCATTATTATTATTATATTATTATTATTATTATTATATTATTATTATTATTGTGGTTGTTGTTGGTTATTACTCTCAAAATATATTATTATTATTATTATTATTATTATTATTTATTATTATTGTTATTTATTATTATTTTAAAGATGATTACATATTATTATGAATATTTACTTATTATTACTTTTTTATTATTATTCCTTTATTATTATTATTTAGAAGATGATCACATATTTATTAATGATATTTATTATTAAATTATTATTATTATTATTACTTACTATTTTATTATTATTCCATTTATTATTATTATTATTATTATTATTATTATTATTATTATTATTAGTTGTTAATCGTCATATAGTCGTCTTAGTTAATACGTATTCCTATAATCATAATCACTACTCATAATATCCTCCTCTACTTAGATTATTATTATTACCATCTTATAATAATGTTAATTCTTAATTATTATGGGCCCCCCCCCCCCCCCCCCCCCCAGGTAGTACCACCCCCGACCCTAGTAGAATATATTCCTGGCCCCCCCACAATAATAATTAACCTACCCACCGGAGACACCGGAGAGGAGCCTAATAATATAGAATACAATATTATTACAATATTATAATAATGTTAATTATTATTATTATTATTATTATTATTATTATTTGAATATTATTAAATATTACTATCATATTGATAATTTAATAATTTAATAATGATTTAAAAATAGAAATAAAAATACAGCCCTCAAAAAGAAAGGGGAAAAACAAAAGGTAAGAAAACAAAGCAAATACAAACAGAAAGATAAGTAACAACTAAAAATGAGAAAGTAACATTAAGGACCGCAGGGACATGGGTTCCAGTCTCGGTGGTGCCTTCCATCCGAGTCAGGAGTCATGTGCGAATAGATAGGTTGTGTTTTATAAATGATTTTCCAGCACTGCGACAGTGAGTATTGCCCAGCCCTGCGATGGTACCTCGATGCTCTGTGTTCTCCAGGATACACGCCGGAGTCCACCTCATCCCTGACCAAGCAAAACAGGGTTATGTATTGGGAAACAAAAATGTGAAAAGAACAATGAAGCAAATAAAAAAGAAAGGGACCAGAGTACCTGGAGTCCACCCACACAGGCACAGAGAGAACATGCAAACTCCACAAAGGCAGCACTGATGCTGGAACTCTAACCCAGATCCCTGGAGCCATGAGACCAGTGAAAGAGGATTCAGTGTTTTCTTCTACTTTTCCATCAAACACACTTTCTAGTTGCTGCTGCTCAGGCAAGAACTTTCGAGTGAATTCCAATACAGCTCCATAACCATTCCTTGGAGGTTTGGGCCTCGTGTGGCATCATTTAGCCGCTGTTGGCAAAGCTAGCACTGGATATACCCTCTGAGCGAACTCCAAGGTCTGGTGCCTTCAGGCCATTTTTCCTTTTAGTTTTCGTTTTTCTTTTCCCATGTGTATGGATTTTGGGTCTGAATTTTAAGCGACCTTCCAGCTAAATATGCGGATGGGCCGAACTGATGCACCAGTAAGAGTAAATATCATCAAACGGGCTGGAGTCACAACAGACCAACATTCATATCCGATACAGAGGGGTGCAGATTTGGGCTACACCCCCCAGCTCCATCAGCCAAAAATGTTAGATATGTATTTTTTTCTGAAAAAAATCTAGTAGCCCTTTTGATCATGTTCATTTTTCAAATTGCTTTCCCAGTCATTTCTGACGGGCTGGTCACTGATAAGTCTGAGACCAATCTCAAATCTCTTACATTGACCTAATGTCTTTGAAGTTTGGACTGAGTGTCGGAGTACCCAGAATCCAAGCTGACCCGGGGAGAACATGCAAATCCAGGTCATTGCACGTCCCACTGTGACACCGTTCCACCAGCAAATTGAATTCTGTATTTTATTCTGTGTTTTCTTTTTTTTTGCTTTTAGTTCAGTTTTTTCCTTTCTTGGAAGAGCATTGTTTCCTCCCCTTGGTAACGCCAATAAACCTCAATGTTACTTGTATATATATTTTAATACTTTTGTTTGTTGTGAACCAGCCCATAAAGCCCAGCAGAAGGTTTTCGAGCACAGATGCAGCAGCATCCGAAGGGTCCCACCGGCCTATCAGTGGAAGACAAATGATAGCTCTCGCGCCTATTATGTTCTCTCTTGTCGGAGCATGAAAGGTTGCCGTGCAGATCAAACCCACAGACCGTGGGGAGTCTTCTAAAACCCGATCACATCCCCCTTCTTACATGCAACCCCTCCGGGTTATTAATAATGACAGCGTGGAGACACTCTGACCTTGAGCCTCCAGAAGGCCCTGCTGCAGGTGACGTGAGTAAAACCATTTTCTCTCACACGCTGTCTTTGTAAACCAATCGGATCGGAACTAAGATGGCGCGTAAGCTCGCGTGACTTTGGGCTCTTTAATACCATCTGGGCATAGGTTTAAACCCCACAGGTTACCTGAGTACTGTTGCTGACCATGTGCACCCCTTTATGCCCACAGTGTACCATCTTCTGATAGGACATATATCAGGTTTTAATACAAATACTAAAAAAAAAAAAATTATAGTAAAAATGATCACAGAAATGATCACATTGACCTGTTTACATTCCACCAACTATTGTTAAAAACATTAAATAAAACAAATAAAAAATAAAATTAAATAAATGTAGATAATAAAGAAGCAAGACGTAAAACAAAGAAGAGAAAAACATAAGTCACAAATAAATGAAACAAAATGAAAAAATAAAAATAAACTGATTAAAATGTAAAAAGTAAACAAGAAAATCTTTCCTGTTCTGTTTGTGAGTTCTTTGTGTCTTGTTGTGTATCAAATCAAAAACAAAAAAAAGCATTATATACAACATGCTTAACAATATAATTTGGAATTATAGGAATAATTACTTTTAGTTATTTTGATTTATTTATTTAATCTGTTTGACATTATCTTTTTGGGTTACGTATAACAATTTAATATATTTAATATACTATAAAAATGTGTAGTTTATTTATTTCATTTGTTGTAAGAACAAAAATAAGTCATTTTCATTGATTGTTTTATTAAAAATGTAATTTATTTATTTATTTAATCTGTTGACATTATTGTTGCATCTATAAATGTATTTATTTATTTATTTATTGTTATATATTTTAGTTTATTTATTTGTTTTTTGTTTGTTTGTTTTATGTGTCACTTAAAATAAGCAAATGTTTGTTTGTGGGGTTTTTTATGTCTTGTTAAAAATTGCTTTTAAAGTCATTGCATAGCCTGATGAAGTCAATAAATGAGATCAGTACATAAGAACTACAAAGTAAGATGAATAAAGAAAAGTTTTTATTAAATAATATACAATTGGAAAAGAAAATCAAAGCACAAATCAGAAGAAAAAAACAGCAATAAATAAAGTTTTTTTTAACAAAAATAACTTCTTCTTCTTATTATTATTATTATTAATAATAATAAGTGAATAAAATAAAGGAGAATAAAATGAATAAAAATGAATCTTTTAAGCCTATTTTTGCGCTTTTGTACAAATCATTTAGTGTCTCTTTATGTAAATGTTTTGTGTGATCACGTGTTTAACAGTTTTTTTTCTAATTATGCCTTTTAATGTTTAGTAATATTTATTTTGGAATTAATTCCACACAGTCCTGTTACTCAGTGCCTCTGAAACAGAAGTTTATTACTTGCCTTTAAAACAATTTCTCTCTATGCAAGATTCAAATGGAAAGGAAATGAGGTCGCACCAGTGGAATGCTTATTACATTTTGTTTTTTTTTAGCATAATAGCTAAACAGATTGATTCTGCCACACTAGCCTGAGAGAAAGTAATTAGCTTGGTTAGCATGATTCATCAACAGCAGCCAGCCTCATACAGAGCGGGCAAGTTAACGCTGTCAAGAAAAACAAAATAATAATCAACAGCTATATGAACTTTTTAATCTCATTACTTAACTCACTGTTAGGCGTTAGCACATGATAACAAAGCAAAAAGAGACTCTATTTTTACTCCAGTTATTAAAACACCAGATAATTAGGTCAAAGCACAAACCGAAATCTCCTTAAGGGAGCTCAACATGTTTGGGGTGCTGGTGTTCATGAAGAGAAAACGAGAGAAAAAAGGACAATACTAAAAAGAAAGATATAAGAGAACAAAATAAAGAAATTGAATGTATGAGTAAAAAGTAAAAAAATATATATATATACCAATAATAATAATAATAATAATAATATAAAAAATGCCAAATATAAAACAAGAAAGAAAAACTGAATTTTTTTTTTAATTAATAGAGAAGAGCCGTGAAAAACATGTGAAAGAAATGTCAAAGAAAAATGGAAAAATCAAACAACAACCCCACACAAGTATACGATAAATTAGCAATGAATAAATAAAAAATAAATAAATAAATAAATAAATAAATAAATAAATAAACAAACCAGCCGCTAGATTGCTCAGACAGGGTATTTCTAGTGCCGGTCCCAAGCCCGGATAAATGGTGAGGGTTGTGTCAGGAAGGGCATCCGGTGTAAAACATTTGCCAAATAAGTATCATAATAATTTCACCATACCGGATCGGTCGCGGCCCGGGTTAACAACGACCGCCACTGGTACTGGTAGCAAACAGGGTACCAGCGGAAATTGGAGGAGTGCAGGAGACAAAGTGGAAGGGTAGCAAGGCTCGGTGCATTGGTGCAGGGTTTAACCTGTTCTACCATG
Source organism: Ancistrus triradiatus (assembly GCA_025084515.1). Classification (NCBI taxonomy): domain Eukaryota; kingdom Metazoa; phylum Chordata; class Actinopteri; order Siluriformes; family Loricariidae; genus Ancistrus; species Ancistrus triradiatus. Next base: position 54,780 of record JAJAGP010003440.1, read on the forward strand.
GTGTGGATAGGAAGAGAAATGGAGTTGGTGTGGTCCTGAAGGCGGACTATGTAAAGAATGTCGTTGAGGTGAAAAGGGTGTCAGATAGGATAATATGTCTGAAGCTGGAAACTGAGGGTGTAATGGTGAATGTTGTTAGTGGCTATGCACCACAGGTTGGCTGTGAATTAGAGGAGAAAGAGAGCTTCTGGGGGGAGTTAGATGAAGTGGTTGAGAGCATTCCCAGGGAGGAGAGACTGGTGATTGGTGCAGATTTCAATGGTCATGTTGGTGAAGGTAATAAAGGAGATGAGGAAGTGATGGGCAGGTTGGTGTTAAGGATAGGAACCTAGAAGGACAGATGGTGGTGATTTTTGCAAAGAGGATGGAAATGGCTGTGGTTAACCACATATTTCCCAAAAGAAGGAGGAGCATAGCGTGACTTATAAGAGTGGAGGGAGGAGCACACAGGTGGACTACATCCCTATGTAGAAGAGGTTTGCTTAAAAGAGAATGGTGATTGTAAGGTAGTGGCAGGGGAGAGAGTGTAGCTAGGCAGCATCGGATGGTGGTGTGGGCAGGGATGGCTCTGGTGGTTAGGAAGAGGAAGAGGACAAAGGGCAGAGCAGAGGACCAAATGGTGGAAGTTGAGAAAGGAAGAATGTTGTAAGGAGTTCAGAGAGGAGCTGAAGAAAGGCTTTGGGTAATAGGAAAGAGCTCCCAGATGACTGGGTAGTAGCAAGCAACAGTAATTAGATAGACAGGTAGAAAGGTACTGGGTGTGTCTTCTGGACAGGCAAAGGATGAAAAGGAAAACCTGGTGGTGGAATGAGGTAGTGCAGGAGGTTATTCAGAAAAAAGAGGTCAGCAAAGAAGAAATGGGACAGGGACAGGACCTAAAGAGAATAGGCAGGAGTACAAGGAGATGTGGCAAAGGGCAAGAGAGGAGGTAGCAAAGGCCAAGCAGAAGGCCTACGATGAGTTATATGAAAGGTTAGACAGTAGGGAAGGAGAGAAGGAGTTGTATCTGCTGGCGAGAGAGAGAGATAGAGCTGGAAAAAAGGTATGTGCAGCAGGTCAGGGTGATCAAGGATAGAAATGGAAATGTACTGTCAGGTGAGGAGAGGGTGAGGGAAAGATGGAAGGGAGTATTTTGAGAAGTTGATGAATGTAGAAAATGAAAGGGAAAGAAGGCTGGATGGTGTAGAAATTGTGGAACAGGATGTAGCAAAGATTAGCGAGGAAGAAGTGAAGAAAACTTTGAAAAGGATGAAGAAACGGAAAGTCCAGTGGGACCTGATTGACATACCGGTTGAGGTATGGAAAAAGTCTAGGAGAGCTGGAGTGGTGTTTTTTTGACTAGATTATTCAATGGAATGCTGGTGAATGAGAGTATGGCCGGAGGAATGGAGGAAAAGTTTACTTGTACCAATTTTTCAAGCAGAAGGGTGATGTACAGAGTTGTGGCTCTTACAGGGGCATAAAGTTGATGAGGCCACACAATGAAGATTTGGGAGAGAGTTGTGGAAGCTAGGCTCAGACAGGAGGTGACAGTGTGTGAACAACAGTATGGTTTCATGCCAAGGAAGAGCACCATGGATGCGGTTTTTGCTTTGAGACTTCTGATGGAGAAGTATAGAGATGGTCAGAAAGAGCTACACTGCATCTTTTGTGGATTTGGAGAAAGCTTATGACAGGATGCCAAGGGAGGAACTGTGGTGGTGTATGAGGAAGTCTCGAGTGGCTGAGAAGTACGTTAGATTAGTGCAGGACATGTATGAGAACAGCATGACAGCGTGAGAGATGTGCTGTAGGAGTGACAGATAGCTTCAAGGTAGAGGTGGGACTGCATCAAGGATCGGCCCTGAGTCCCTTCTTATTTGCTCTGGTGATGGACAGACTAACAGATGAGGTCAGACAGGAAATCGCCGTGGGACTATGATGTTTGCAGACGACATTGTGATCTGTAGTGAGAACAGGGAAGCAGGTAGAAGAGAACTTGGAGAGGTGGAGGTATAATCTGGAAAGGAGAGGAATGAAAGTCAACTGCAGTAAAAACAGAATACCTGTGTGTAAATGAAAGGGAGCAGGTGGAACAGTCAGGCTAACAGGGATCAGTGGTCACAAAGGTCCAGGAGTTTCAGGTACTTGGGATCAACTGTCCCCAAGGAAATGGGGAGTGGTGGAAAGGAGGTAAAGAAGAGAGTAGAGGGCAGATGGAGTGGGTGGAGAAGAGTGTCAGGAGTGCTGTGTGACAAAAGGGTCTCAGCAAAAGTGAAAGGAAAGATTTATAAGAGAGTAGTTGGAGACCAGCCTTGTTGTATGGCTTAGAGACAGTGGCACTGACAAAGTGACAGGAAGCAGAGCTGGAGGGTGGCAGAACTTAAGATGTTGAGGTTCTCTTTAGGAGTGGTCTAGGTGGACAGGATTAGGAATGAGATCATCAGAGGGACAGCACAGGTTGGAAAATGGGAGACAAAATTCGAGAGGGAAGACTGAGATGGTTTGGACATGTGCAGAGGAGGAATAGTGGATATATTGGTAGGAGGATGTTGGCGATGGAGCTGCCAGGCAAGAGACGGAGAGGAAGACCAAAGAGGAGTTATTTGGTTGTGGTAAATGAAGATATGCAGGGAGTTGGGGTGAGAGTAGAGGACGTGGAGGACAGGGTGAGCTGGAAACGTTTAACTCGCTGTGGTGACCCCTGATAAAGGGAGAAGCCGAAAGAAGAAGAAGAAGAAGAAGAAGAAGAAGAAATAAAAATAAATAAATAGAAAAAAAGACATTTGTTTGACACATTTATCCATCAACAGTAACACAAAGATTTGGTAACCAAAAATAAATATATATTTTAATATCAAATGTACAATTTTTTTTCCACCAGCCATTTTTGTTTATTGCTTAATCTGTTCTGGGGCTCTGACCTTAAATTTATTATTATTAGCAGTAGTATTGTAAATCTCATCTTGTAACTTTTGTAAATGCTCTACACTCTGGACGTTGTGCCTGTAGACAGCTAATCTATTTAAAAAAAGGTTTTAACATGCTTTAACTTGTCGTGCTTTTTTATGTTTTGGTTACATATTTTTATTTATTTAGTGTATTTTCTTGAATATTGATTTGCTTTGCTTTAACGTCACGCATAAGGAGGGCACTTTTAACTCTTGCAATTTTCTCTGCCAAAAGTTTTTACTTTACTTAAAGGTTTAAAGTGTTTAAATACTACATTATCTGTTCTGGAAATTAGTGCTTCTTCAAGTGGACTCATTCCCTCTTGGTTGTGTGCAGCCAGCGAGGGGTGTGTATTCATGTTTATATTCCATGGTGTGCGTTTATACTTTCTTCTACAGTTTTCTTGTGGAAAATATCCCTTCTATTTACATTACAGGACGTGACTATGGTAATTTATGGTTAACTAATATTTCGGTCCCAGCCTTTTTAGAGGAACATAATGCAGTCATTAAACGATACTTTCCTAACAGACTGTCCATCTAGCACCGGGTGTAAAACTGTTTGAGAAGTTTCTCCATAATAAACTACACTAGCACTATTAATACAAACGAGTTTTGTTTTTTTTTCTCTGTGAATGGTGCTGCTGGAGGTTTTCATATGGAAGCTTATTATTTTTTGGGGGGTGAGATCTGAAGTAATATCTTGCTCTATTACCCTCACATGAACCCAGGCTGCAGAGAAAAGATGAGACTCAGCAGGACGCAGGCTTTCTCCACGGACACCGTGATGAACGATCTACCATTCAGGACAGAAACCCAAATCCACCGAGGGGTCCACGAGTCACCCCTCTCATCACCCGATCCCGTATTGATCATAGGGACTCGTTTGTTGGTCATCAAAGGACCACAAAATAAGTAATTCGTTTTTTATCAGCCACCGGGTCCTGCAGATATTGATCAGGTCTTATGAGCGAGGAGTTCTCTCACATACAGGAGGGGAGAGTATCAGCAGAATCTCCACCTGGAGCTACCAGAGAAAATAAAAGCAATGGGAAAAAAATAAATGAAGAAAAGTAAAGACGAAGCGAGGAAAACACAAGAAATGGGAGCAAAAGCAAACATAATAAGAGGAGTGACAATAAAAGAGCAAATAAACACAGAAAAGCAATGAGAAAATAAAGTGAATAAAGAGCTTCAGCTCCACTGTCACCTTGTCGGGGTCACGGGGGCTCCGGCACCTGTCTCCCAAGAACGTAGATCACAGAGCTGGATGGTGGTAATCACCCAACTGGATTCCCCTCCCTCAGACACAGCCTGGGTTTGATGCCCGACTGAGCTGGAAGGCACTCAGGACTGCCAACAATGATCAAAAAATGAATGCATTTTGTATTTATTTAATCTGTTTACATTATATTTTAGTTTATTTATTTGTTTGTTTTTATTTATTTTAACGGTTTCACTTATAAATAAAAATATTATATATAATATGTATATTCATAAATAAATATATTTATTTATTTATTTATTTATATACTATATGCTTAACAATATATTTTGGAATTGTAGGAATAATTACTTTTAATATATTGAATTGATTTATTTAATCTGTTTGACATTATCTTTTTGGCCTAAGAATAACAATTTTCTACAAACTTACTGTTTATATTTATCTACTTATTTAATATATTTAATATACTATATGCATGTGTAGTTTATTTAGCTCATCTATTGGTATTATTGAAGTACTTTTTATTTTTTTGTTTTATTAAAAATTTTATTTATTTATTTATTTAGTCTGTTTGGCATTATCACTGCATTTATAAAGTCATTTATTTATGTATTTATTTATTTAATATATTTACTGTTATATAGTTTAGTTTTTTTTTTATTGTTTGTTTTATCTGTCACTTTTAAGATATTTTTTATTTATTTATATATGTTTAACAACATGTAATTTAACTAATCTAACTAGCTTTTTTTAATTTAATTTATTTAGACTATTTACCATTATATTTTAGTTTTGTGTTTTTCCATGTTTGTTTGTTGTTTTTGTTTATTTTACCTGTAAATATAAATATTTTTAATATATTTTTATTTATTTATATTTTGTTGATCTGTTGAACAGTATCTTTTAGCATTTTGGAATTGGAATAATTGATTTCTATATTGTTTGTTTATTTATTTATTTATTTATTTATTTATTTATCTGCTTAACAAACTCTCTTTTGTGTTAAGAAAAATACTAAATAGTAATGTACTTGTTTATTTATTTTTCTGTTTAATGTGACGCTTTGGTACTTACAAACAATCATTTTTATAATTTATCATTTTGTGTATTTGTTTATTTGTATTTTTATTTATTTATTTCTAAAAGCAGTGTACGTGGTTTAAAGCTATTCATTACCATTAACAGAAGCTCTGATATATAATCTGTTCGGGATGAAGCCTGAAGGTCTCAGGAATCGGATCAGAAGTTATAGAGTGAAGCACGTGATGTTTCCAGTGTAGCAGACGTCCTTATGATCTCAGGCTCTGCTGGTCCCTCAGTGGACGTCAGCGTACTGAGGACATCTACTGGTGCTCAGCTCAGCTCAGCTCAGTTCCTCTGAAACAAATCGGTTCCAAGTCTGGTTCTCAGCCTGTGGAAGGTTGTAGAGGAAATCAGTGAAGATGAAGAGCACCTTTAGATGATTTGTTTCCACCTCTTTTCCTCCAACACCGTCTTCTGTAACCTAACGTTATAAATGTTGCAATACTCCCGCAGCCTTTCTCTAAATCATGTGTTTGATGTATGATCGCCCCCATCCCGGGTGATGGTGGAGGGTGTAATATAGACCGATGCTTTCGGAAGGCCATCGGCTGCCACATGCCTCATCACTGACATGGCACCAAATGTAGCCGTGACTGATCCATTCATCAGAGCATTCTCTCTCTCTCTCTCTCTCTCTCTCCAGCTCAGGAATAACCTTCATTAAATGAATATCTCCAAAATAAGGCAGACTGAAACATTCATCGATGTTCCTGCTTGTCCTGACCGGTCTAAATGCCTCACAGATTTTTTAGGACATTGCTGATAACAGTCGGATTCATCCGTTAATAAGTGTGCACAGCTTGGACCCGTTTCTGCCTTCATCACCGGACTGAGGAATAATCAGTTCCCTGTAGGGGCCATGATATTTTTTTTACCAAAGTGTAAGAGGAAAGACAAAAGAAAAGTTTTATTTTTAAGACTTATAATACATATGAAATATATAAATATTGAGCCACTCGGATGTGTGGGGTGTCGTCCCAGCGATGCCTTCTGACCAAATCAGGGATCACATACAGGCATTACTGGCTGTCTATGAGGGAGGGAAAGTAGATCTGGGGATCACCTCCCTGCAAAGAACCAGCATCCCATTCAGGGAACCCCAGGACAAGCAGCAGACTTGACTCAAAACTGGCCAGGGGAAGAAGTGGGGTAAAATGTGAAAGAAGGAAAATACAGAATTATTACCAATAATTAATTACACATTAATTACATAATTATTACACATTCTAACGATTTGCCAAAAATGCATATTGTACAGTAAACAAATAACCTCTAAAAATAACTTTTGGTAACAGATTAGTAAGTTGACAGTGACCTTCTCAGTCATAGTTACAGTATCATCAAATATAAAGGAAAAGATAAGCGAGATTTACTTTTGATCTTCCCATCCTCTTCAGAAGATCCACATGGTCCAGCTTCCTATAGATCATGTGACTTGTGGTACAGTATGTTCCCTAATTTCATAAGCGGGAATATGTTAGGGTAACCTGGGCATAACATGACTAAAATATGTATTATAAAGTAAAATATTATGGATTTCTTTAGAAAAAAAAAATTTTGGGCGTAGATGGGATATGGAGTGACACAACAGCGCAAAAAAAAAAGATTTCTGAAGAATTGTAATTATTATATTTAATCGTAAAGTGTAATTTTAGAGATCAGGGACAGCAAACAAATACAATTTTTCAGTGGTCCAGGTAGTTTTATTCATATTTTTAATTATATACCTAAATTTGCAATTACATCACTGTGCAGGACAGCTTGCTTCATAAAAAATGTTTTTACATTTAATTATATTAATTATCTATACACATAATGTCCTGAGGACAGAAATGGCACCCATTCGGTTTAATGGCTCATTTATTCTGCAAAATGTTCCCAAATTCCTCAAATCAGCAGAACATAACGTAAAAGTCCTGAAGCTTAAATACAAACTTAAAAAAACATAAATAAGTCCTTAAACTGCTCCTTCAGCTGCTCAGCTTAAATGCAAGTCACGTTTGAATACGTTCTGCCAAATAAACGAATGAATCCCACAATTAAAGCTAATGATACAGGTCAGTATGATTGCTTCTTAAATTTCTAGAGAGCCTGACCTCTGGTGGACAGGTGAAGTACTGCCAGAGTCTTCGATATACAGTACATGTGTCAAAGGACTCGGCTTATCCTAATTACAAAATGAGATATACCAAGTGTGTGAAACGGAGAATAAACATTTTCACCCCATTGCTTTCAGAACTTCGAACTGACAAAATAGCAATACTAAAGAACCCGTATTAAGAAGATAAATTACCTTCTTTAAGTCTGAGAGGCCGAGTAAGAAGTAAAGCAGCGGCAGTTATCTGACGGCTTATCGTCTCAGCATTCAGCTCAGCCCTCGGGTACATTACCTTCCTGTAATATAGTGTCTGATATCCCATAAAATGCTTTTTTAGGGTTATTCAGACACTATATTCACAGACTAAAGATTGCTGGTCTCCATCCGACTGTGAAATGAATTATGTTTCTTCGTCCAGCTCTTGTGAAGAGGCTTCCTGCTGCTTTGCTTACAAACAAGACACGCTTTTTCTTCCTCTTACCTTCTGCTCGTGATGAACTCTAAAGCAATCACCCTGTGAACAGAATGGGTAAGAGTCACGCCATGAAGGTTAGCCGAAAATGTTTGTGTCTTTAAAGCGGTTGAGGGTAACTTTAAAAACAGATACTTTGTGCAAAGGTTTGTGCAAGTTCAGCTGATTTTTTTAAGGAAGAGAAGACAAAGCATGCACTGTAGGGAACAAATTAAAATACCAAAGACTTAAAACTGTAATAAATTATAATAAAAAATAAAAATCGGCCTTTTCAGTCCGGACGTTGCGGTCGCAATCACCTGGTCACCTCAACGGCCATCATCGAGAGTTTAAGAGCAGATGTTAGCTCCCGTTTGTTCTAGACTCTGTTCTAACTCGGTTGATGTGTTTGGAGACTTTCTGTGGTGTTTGTGTGGATGACTTTCCTCTACTTATTTGTACCAAGCTGTAAATGGTGTTTGTAAGTGTATGTACCTGTCCTATTGGAAGTAGTACTGCTTTGTCTGTATCCCCCCCTAACTGTACAGTAAGTCCAGTTCCGTTCAGAGACTGTGTTCGCATGTCCAAAAGTATAAAATATTTAGTCTAAGTATCCAGCTTGTGATCCTCCAACAGCTGATCTCTTACTTTCATTTCAGTGTCCATTGTTGTCTCTCGATGCTTCTTATAAAGATCATCACTGCTTTTAATCTTAACACCAGACATTCTGGGTTTAAAATAGAGCAATAATCCAACAAAAAGGAGGTATGTACTCTTCTGACTTCCTGATTTAGTTCAGCTGTTTAGTTTCTGTGTCATTAGTTTGGTTATTTAAACTCTGCATTTCCTTTGGTGTCGTTACGGTTTCAGTCCCTGTCCGGTTTCCCTTTTCCTCGCGCTCATATCACTCTATCCCTGTCCTCTGTGTTTGGACTGTTTCTGGACTCTGTATGCCCAGGTCTTACTTTCGTTATTGCGCTCAGTTTTCCAGTGTTTTTCAGTTCTGGTCTGAACCGGCTTCTAATGTTCATCTCCCGCTTTCTGCCCGAGCATGACCATCGGTGAGATGACCACTTCTTGATAAAGTAACAACAATCTTCTGCTCACCTCCGTTAAGCACCAGCGATGTGAACTAACCTACCACACTGGAATCCTACCTCAGTTTTTTTTTGTATTGCTCACACATGTTCACATTTTCGAATGTTCGGTAGTCAAAGGCTCATACCGAGTGGACTTACCTTTAACTATATAATCTGGTTCACATTCACTCTTTCAGAGTCTGGTTCATCTGGCCGATCTTGTTCCTAATCCTGTCTACCAATGCATTTTTGGTTTCCGTCAAACAAAAGTATCAGGTCCATCATACTCAAGTGTTATGGCTTTAATCAGCACAGGGTGGTAACAGTGCATTACTGTGTTATCTATAATTATTGTGAATTTCCATCAATTAAAAATGCAGTGGCGTTAGAGATGCTGTGTAGATGGTAGCGTTCCATGGTAGCGTTACGTATTATTTGCATGCGGTTTCCTTCTGAAAATACCCTTTATATTTACATTACAGTAGCATAAAAAGCATACATTACAGTCATTTCCAGCCGACGTCCATTTCGTTCAATAACCTGTTTCACAGAACGTAATGCGGTCATTAAACATAGCGCACCTGTATCTGCAGTATTTAAAAATATTTGCACCTGGTTACTTCTTGCTTTTAGTATTTGGCCAGTGTAAAATGAAGTATTGTGCTTTTTATTGTAGAGGAAAGGAAGGCAGACACATTTCAGCACATTTTTATGAACCATTAACAAATCAGCTGAGCGCCTGAGATTTTAAATGCACCAGTGGATCAAGTGTAAGATTAAAAATATTAATAGTGAGATGATTAGAAATGCAAACCAAATACAAAACAGGAAAGATGAACCAAAGGAAAAAAGCAATAAGAATTGAATATAGAGAAGAAAAAAGCTACATATTGAAGGAAAAGAAAAGGAAACAATCCCACAATTTTCATTCTAAAAGAGGTCGGATAGTCCGAACAAAAAAACGTTTTGAAAAAACATCGATTCCGAAACTGACGGACTGCAACGCTGCGTAAAATGTTTAATCAGAGCCTGGTCTAATTTCTGCGTTAAAATCAGGCTGACCAATCAGAGCTCGGTTGCCGGGCAGAACAGCTCGTCAAGAGCTTATAGGATGAGCAACAGGCTGCCTCTAAAACATGGATATTAAAGAAGATCTGGTGGAATAGAACAAAGGCTGGAGAATGATGGAGATAAAGCTCACAGGGACTGTAAGGAACCGTCTGATTATTTATCTAAGTGCATTCTGATCTGTTCATGCTCACAAAAACACAAATCTTCAGTCGTGTCTTTGTTTTCTTAAGTTGTGAAAAAGACATGGTGAAATCTCCAACACATTAAGAGAAGGAACATTAAAGAAATCAAAAGCAGACAGGGAGTTTAGACCAAAAACGGTAACTTACTTGGTGTGAAGGAAACACTACGTTAAAAATCGAATCCGTGTTTTTGGGTATGAAAAGGCCTTTACATAGCTAATCCAGATGTGAATCACACACGACTACAAACACGCCCCATACCTTCCACAAACCTTGAGTTACTATTATCGCTCAGTTTGTATTTTGCCATTACTTGGAGGTACTCATGCATATCAGATCCATTAAGAGGACGGATGCTTAAAGCTCCGATCGACCCGGCTGTCAGAGATCAGTACTTATTGAGTGCTGAATAATGACTAGACAAAATGGCGATATCATTAACACCCTGCTTGCTGCGTTTTGCCAGCACACTTCCAGTCTAAAGTGATTTTACTCTTTATAGTTTTTCCTCATAAGGTTCAGAAGCATCTTCTGCAAGAACAAAGCAAAAGACAAAGGATCAGTAGATCAACCGGAGACCAGGACCGACCCTGTGTTACCGCTAGTGATGGAGGGTGAAGAGTGTGACACCATTTCTATTCAGGATACGTTCTCTCAGTTTGTTAATGAAGACCGCTGGGACGGTGGAGCGCAAGACAGAGAGGAAGGGAGTCTGTTGAATTTCAAAAACAAAAGTGCTGCGTTTAATTGATACAGATTTCAAAGTTGTTGGAGGGGGATGAAGCAGCTCACTTCTCAAGGCTATCTGAATTCCGTACCGCCGTGTCTGGGAATTACTAATTGGTTCAGGGTTAACGAGAGCAAACGGTCCTAGTCGACGCCGCCAGGAGAGGAGGTACGCAGGGGGCTCCATCGCATGCTTAAACACATGCATGGTGTACAGCTGCACATGTAATTATGGGCTGATCGACCTTTTCTGAGAAGCAATTCAGCACCAAAAGACGTGGGTTTTGATGACTGCTGGGTGTAAACAGCTCTAACGAGCTCTGCTTCCATTCAGATGGTTCATATCTTGAAAAAGTGGAATGAATTTCTGAAGACGGTTCGAAAGATGGAAAGTAAAACACTGCACATCACACGCTGGGTACAGTCTTATACCACATTTCAGTCTGAGCTAAATAGGTTTTACAGGCTCGCTGTGTGTCTTGCTGCGGTGCGATTTTTAACGTAGTGGGACCTTCACACCAAGTGCGTTACCTTTTTGGTCTAAACTCTCTCTTAAAGAAAACTAGCATTCTTTAATTTCCCTTCTCTTAATATGTTGGAGATTGCGCCGTGTCTTCACATTGTCAACTTAAAAACAAAAACACAAATGAAGATGAGCACAGGAAGCTCTAGTTTGTGTTTTTGTGATCATGAACAGATCAGAATGCACTTAGATAAATAAGACGGTTCCTTACAGTCCCTGTGAGCTTTATCACCATCATTCTCCAGCCTTTCAGTTCTATTCCACCAGATCTTTTCTTTAATATCCATGTTTTTAGAGACTGCATAAGCTCTTGATGAGCGGTTCTGCCCGGCGACCGAGCTCTGATTGGTCAGCCTGATTTTAATGCATCTAAACAAGGCAGAAATTAGAACAGGCTCCGATCAAAAACATTTACACAGTGTCGCAGTCCGTCCGGTTCGGACTTGGTGTGAAGGACGGCATTAATATACATGTGTTGTTTTCCATAATGTGACGTGCATTTTTTCATCCATAAAAGTCGGACTCGGTGTGAAAAAGCCTTACGCAACCAAGCTTTCGCAAACATTAGCTATAGACAGTATTAGGAACAACACAGAAGTCCAGCCAGATGAACCAGAGACTCAACGAGTGAATATGAACCAGTTTTATACAGTTATGGGTTAGAGAAGAGAAATATACAGGTAATAAAGCAGTACTACCTTACAATAGCACAGGTACATACCCTTACAAAAACACCATAGAGCTTGGTACAAATAAGTAGAGGAAAGTCATCCACACGACCACGAGGAACCGCATGCGGTCCTGATAGATGACGCATAGTATCTGAAAAGCATGGGTCCCAGGACGGAACCCTCTGGAACACCCATTATAGATCCGCTTCTGCCTGTATAGTCTGTCATTAATGACTAATGTCCAACACATCAAAAAGGTGCGTAACAGTTTAGAGCATCACCTCGATCTATGAAACAGATCCATTTTTCTTCACAGAACACAGGTTATTGATTTTTATCTATTCATAGATTTCTCCTTCAGATCTCCTTCTCGACTGCCAGACGAAGGCCGTGGCTGTTATTAATGTCGCATTTGTAAAGGAGGTGTACACTCAGAATCCAGCACTGGTCCGGAAGTAAAAGGCCAGTCTAGTAAACAACACGGCAATCTGTCTGAATGATTTACACCCGAACCCGGTGTCTGAATGGAGTCTGCTGATATTTCGTTATTTAGGTCAGTCCTTATACATGAGGAGCTTCTCACTAACCTCACGCTGCACTCCTGTTTCTCATTCGGTGCATTAACCTACATTTACATCTACACCAAAACTCCAGAGCTGTTCGTCCCAGATAAAATGTTGGCAGAATAGCTCGCCTCTAATCATGCAGTATTATGCAAAAGTTTGGGAAGCCCCGGTCACATGTAATTCAGAAAAGAAAACGATTGACTGCAACGCACACATTTTAAAACACGCCTGATAAAACTCTGTGGGAGTTTTCAGACGAGCCACTATATAGCCAAAAGTTTGTGGACACCCAAAATTGACATGCAGTAAAATGGCTACTCATGTGGGCAACCGTTACTCTGTTGAGAAGCTTCCCACTAGATTTTGGAACATGACTCTGAGGTCAGGTCCTGATGAACAATTAGATACAGCCAAAACAGTTATGTTCTGGAAGTTAACAACCTGAGCCTTATGGACAACTACAGAGAGCCTGGTTCGATTCCAGGCCTGGCCGCTGCCTATGTGGAGTGTGCATGTTCTCCCAGTGTCTTCTTCTGAGTACACTGGTTTCCTCTTTCCAAAGACATCTCTAAAATGTCACATCGAAAATACCACAGCATCTTCTTACCCTGCCTACAGAGCATTTATCAGAACGATTGTTTTTGAACACCTGTTGCTTTAATTGATAATGAGCCACTGCTCACCATAAGTGATCCACAGTGACAGTTTGTGAGTTGGTAGGTTCTCCAGATACACAATGTATGTGCACAAGCACTGAAAATGTGAATAGTACATAATTTTTCCTTTTTAAAATTCACATCTTGTAACGTTCTTACAGCTCAGAAACTTGTTTGAACAGATCATTATTCAGAATGTTTCAGCCTCCATCCTGCTGACTGTTTTTTATATAAAGTCTTTTAAAGTTTGAAGCAGAAAGTTTGTTTCCTCCAGAGACTGATTAGTCATGCCCACCATGTTGAACTGAATGATAAAGAACGATATTCACACTGAAGTGTTTCCATGAATGCTTCCTAACTCCACTGAGCCATTCATTTACAACCCCAAATCAGAAGTTGAGACAGAATGGAAAATGCAGATCAAAACAATATGAAGCGTCTTACGTTTACTTTGACTTTTATTTCATTGCAGACAGTATGAAGGGATTTCCATATTTCTCCCTCTGCAGTGCATAATGTCTGTAAACAATTCAAGAAATCTGGATTAATTTCAGTGGAAAGAGGATGGGCACAAGCCTAAACTGAAGAGGGATGATCTCCACTCCCTCAGACGGCACTGCATCAAGAACCGTCATTCATCAATAGCTGATAGAACCACATGGACAAGGGATTCCTTTATCAAACCTTTATCAAGCTCTACAATACAGAGTTACATTCACAGATACCACTTAAAACGTTACTGTGCTAAAAAGAAGCCCAAGGAGGTTGGGTCCCTTTTTGACTCTTGGTCCTCCCAAGGTTTCGTCCTCATAACGCTTAGGGAGTTTTTCCTTGCCACTGTCGCCCTAGGCTTGCTCCATTGCAAAAAGCGCTAGATAAATAAACCTGACTTGACTTGACTCAAGTAAAGTTTGAGGAGTAAAGATGGGATCTCCAGTTTATCAACAAATGCATGAGAAAATTATTGAAGAGTTTAAAAACAATGTTTCTCAAAGAAAAACTGGAAGGGATTTATATATTTCTCCCTCTACAGTCCATAATATCACTAACCATTGAAGGAATCTGGAGGAATTTCCTAAAAAACCTAAACTGTAGAGGGGTGATCTCCACTCCCTCAGACGGCACTGCATCAAGAACCATCATTCATCAATAGCTGGTAGAACCACATGGACAAGGGATTCCTTTATCAAACCTTTACCAAGCTCTACAGTACAGAGTTACAGTCCAGAAGGGGCGTCGGCTTCTCTGGGTTCGGAGGCATCTGGGATGGACCATCATACAGTGGGGACGGGGATTGTGCTCAGACCCATCAGTATCACAGATCCACACCTTAAGACGTGTTTAGAGGAAGAATGGAACAAATTAACACCTGAAACACTAAATCACTCAGTATCCTCGGTGTCAAAACATCTTTTAAGTGTCGTGAGAAGGAATGGAATGATTACAAAGTGACACATGCGTTATATGAATGCAAATGTAATTAAGTTATTAAGAGATGATTATGCTGCATATAAATATAGACATTGAGGTCTTCAGTACAGCCAGTTCTACTGTCACTCTTTGTCTATGGAGTATTAAAAACAGCAGTGAGTGTGGCTGAAATAACAAAGATTACTAATTAGAAGGAGACTGCTTCTGGGGAATCTAGTGTAGATCTTTCCTCCACTGCGAATTGCACCGTTAAATATTTCAGCCTTTCCATAATCAGTTCAGAATCTGAAAATCCGAGCACGTAGCTCCTTAAATACCAAAACATCGAAAAAACCAAATCAGTGTAGGATGGTAAACATGGCGTCCTTCATAAAGAGCCGTGGTGTAAATTAGTTTGGCACGCTTTTACCTTGAGTATTTTGGAGAGTCTCATTCATGATGAAGCTCTTTGAAGATCAGCAGGTGTGGAAGCTCTGGGACTGTTTAGGATGCAGCTCATGCCTCTGGTTTGCCTCCACATCCTGTTTGCTTTTAACTCCAGCATCAGCCCGAGGACACGGAGCGTACACCTCCGCATTTTCTAACAATAATCCTAAACCATCAGGTTTACCTGCTCTGAGACAGAGGGAAGAAGCTGCTGGGTTCCTCGCTCTCTTCTCGGCTTCTTATCACACGGCTTATCGAACAGCTTTTACCTTTAAATGGACTTACTGTGGATTTAGAACTGTATTCACTGATAAACTGTAAACTAGGAGTTACTGATGGCTGTGATAACCTTCCTGCATTTCATACACTCTGAGAGTTTAGGGAGGGGATTTGTTCAGTGGCACTAGGTAATGTGAGCTAGAGTAAATGATCCATCTTTAATTTAATGTACAACCCCAAATCAGAAAGTTGGAACAGTATGGAAAATGCAAATAAAAAATGCAGTGTTTCTTACATTTCCTTTGACTTTTATTTCATTACAGACAGTATGGATCTGAGATGTTTAATGTTTTTTTGTTGTTGTTTTTTTCTGGTCAACTTCATTTCGTTTGTTAATAAACATCCCTTCCAGAATTTCAGGCCTGCAACACATTCCAGAAAAAGTTGGGATGGGGCAATTTAGGGATAGTAATGAGGTAAAAACCTAAATACTGATGTCATGTCAACAGGTGATTGTAATCGTGATTTGGTCCAAAAGCAGCATCCAGGAAAGTCTGAGTCTTTGATAAGTAAAGATGGGCAGAGGATCTCCAGTTTATCAACAAATGTGTAAGAAAATGATTGAAATGTTTAAATAAATGTTCCTCAAAGAAATATTGAAAGGGATTTCCATATTTCTCCCTCTACAGAGCATAATATCAGTAAACGATTCAAGGAATCTGGAGGAATTTCCTAAAAAGCCTAAACTGAAGAGGTGATCTCCGCTCCCTCAGACGGCACTGCATCAAGAACTAATTCATTCATCAATAGCTGATAGAACCACATGGACAAGGGATTCCTTTATCAAACCTTTACCAAGCTCTACAATACAGAGTTACATTCACAGATACCACTTAAAACGTTACTGTGCTAAAAAGAAGCCTTATGTTATAAGCATGTCCAGAAGGGGCGTCGGCTTCTCTGGGCTCGGAGGATCTGGGATGGACCATCACACAGTGGGAAATGTGGTATCACTTGATATCGTCTGTGCCAAAACATCTTTTAAGTGTTGTGAGAACGAATGCCTACTTATGTTTATCAACAAATGAAATGAAACTGACCAGAAGAAAAACATGAAATATCTTGGGTTTGTATTTGGGTTCGAGATTATAAATTAGTAAATGAAAGTGGCACAGTGTTTAGCAATTTTGCTTCACAGCTCCAGAGATCTTAGGCCTGGATTTCCAGAGATTTCCAGCCCAGAATCCATCAATCAAAATTGATTTGTATGGTGCTTTTCCCAACGGGTATTGTCACAAAGCAGCTATGCAGAAATCCAAGTCCAAACCTGGGACTCCTCTGTGGAGCAGGCATGTCCTCTCTGTGTCTGTTTGGGTTCCTTAACACCTTCCAAAGACATGCGTTAAGTGTGTGGAAGTGTCCAAGTATGAGTGAGAGTGTTGCTTTAAGCGGATATGGAAATACGTACATGAATGAATGAATGATAGTGAATGATAACCAGGAAAGTAAACAATATATTTAGATGTCAGTTAAAGTGGATTATGAAAGATTTAAACCTTTGCCCACACCCTGCGGATCCCCCTGCACATGTGAGAGCCCAGATCATGACACGCCTCAGGACCGAGGGCTGAGGGAGATATTCCCACAGGGCTCGGATCTGCCAGTTCTCAATTCAGGCGGAACGGGTGTCCGCTCTTTACTATCACCCTTCAGACCCGGGCTGTCGGCCACGGTACATTCAATTAATTCCAAACCATATGGAGGCTCATTACAGCGGCGAGGCCTGAGAGCAACCGGAACCAATTCGGTGTTCAGTACCTCCTGGAACCCTATTTTCTCAGCCTGTCAGATCAGATCAAGCTCAGTCTTCCTGGTGTCAGTAAAACAAAACACCTGTTTATATCATCGGCATCAACATTTGGTTCGAATTTCAACCAGAGCGTCAATATCAATGATCCCAATATGAATCAATAATCAGTTAAAGAGAGTGAACGTAATGTACTGTTTCTACCTCGGAGGCCTTCTGCCTTAAAATGAGTCTTACAGATGAAACAAGATGGTTGATCATGTGGTCAGGTTTGTTCGATATTCCGAGCTAGTCATTTCTTCTTCATCACTCAGCCCAAAACTCCGCAGCGTCTGCCTCATTTCTCATTGTCACAAAGGTGTTGTGGGTGACGATGCAAGCACAGATTGAGGGAAAGACAACAGGTGAAGTGATTCCTCATGTCTAAGAAATGAGGAGCCGTACAATGACGCGATATATGATGTGTTTATTAAATTATTTTAGAGCAAAGTCGTGAAAAATACATACCCCAGTCCTAACACTACACCTAGTCTAACCCTAATCCTCAGCACGAAACATTCAACATGTAACCCTAGATCCAAACCTAAAGCCTAACCTACACCCTAACCCCACATCTCCAACCCTAAGCCCTACAGCCAAACCTAACCCTAATCCGTAACCCATACACCTAACCCTAGACAGTTCTTCAGTGCTTCTTCTTAATACCCAAACCCTAACCTAAAACCCTACACCTAACTCTAAACTTGACACCAGCCCTAAGCCTAAATCCTAAATCTAAAAATAAACTCCACACTTAACCTCAAATCATAACTCATAACCCTAACCCCCCACACACACCCTAACTCTAAACTATATAGCTAACCCTCAATAATAAACCATAACTAAAAATAAAACCAACACCTAACCCTAAACATCGACCTATCTCCAGTCGCTAACCCCGGAATTCTGCACCAAACCCTAAATCCTAACTTCTACAATTAATACTAATGCATATCCTTCATCTAACACTAAACACGTCATCTAATCCTAACCTTAAACCCTACACCAAACTCTAAACCCCCACAAAACCTGAAACTGAATCCTAACCCTAAACCCTGCACCAGTTATATCCCTAGCACTCAAACCCTAACTTTAAACTCTAACGACACTTAGAACTCCACACCAAACCTAAACCTAAATCAAACTCCAGTAATAAAACACTTACCTAACTGATAAACCCAACAACCCCTAAAAATATTTTTCGCACTGAATGCAGAGCAAAAAGGAACACAAAAAAGCTCAGCCATGACCTCAAGCCTCTACACGCTGGACGTGATAAGATTTTTGGCGGGATTTTGTAACCTGGTTCCAATTTTTTCTGCACTGAAAAAAAGTGCTACAATCATGTAGTTAAATCCCAAGGCTGTCCAATTATTTAAGTATTTCATTGCATTATTACAATTTTTGCTTGCTCTTACAGTCGTATGAAAAGTTTGGGCACCCCTGATAATTTTCATGATTTTAGTTTATAAATCATTGGTTGTTCAGATCAGCAACTTGAGTTAAATATATCATATAGCAGATGAACACCGTGATATTTGAGAAGTGAAACGAAGTTTGTAGGATTTACAGAAAGTGTGCAGTAATTATTCAAACAAAATTAGGCAGGTGCATAAATTTGGGCACCCAAACAGAAAAATTACATCAATATTTAGTAGATCCTCCTTTTGTAGAAATAACAGCCGCTAAACGCTTCCTACAGCTTCCAGTCTGGATTCTGGTTGAAGGTGCTTTGGACCATTCTTCTTCAGAAACATCTCCAGTTCAGTCAGGTTTGATGGTTTCCGAGCATGGACAGCCCACATTTTCAGTAATATTCATGTCTGGGGACTGAGATGGCCATTCCAGAACGTTGTACTGGTTCCTCTGCATGAATGCCTTAGTAGA